>JANIHY010000004.1:50212772-50224933 GCA_027479065.1 Erythroxylum brevipes | reverse complement strand
TTTTGATTTTTATATGTTTTCTGGAAAGATTTGAGAGTTTCATATATATATATATATATGATTCGCATCATAACTTAATTGCTAGTACGGAGAATGCACCACAAGCACAAAGTAGTAGTTTACTCGTAAAATTTCACTCAGTTCACTATATACTGCTTTCTTATATATATATATATATATTAAACGCCCAAATATCAAACTATTTGATGCTTAATTAACTATGCATTATAGACATTTACTTTTAAAGTCACTGACATGAAAGGGATGCCTTAACATAGAAGTAGCTTAGTTTGCACTCACCCGATGAAACTTGAAAGAGTTAAAATGTGTGGGTCCACACGCCAGCAACCTAAGTCCACGAGCCGAAGTAAATAGCAGAACTTTTGGAGGCCTTTTTCGTCATTGACCGGATCATGTGTTTTCTTTCTTTCTTGCATATGCACGCATGCTCTGCAACTGTGCCTCTTCGGCCTCCTTTCCCGGAAAATTAGAGACTAAAATCTAATAAATTTTTCTAGGGTTTAGGGTTTCTGAATCTGACACCTAAAATGTCTCAGACGGCCAAATTGATGCCCAATTTGGATCAACAGGGCACCAAGATGCTCAATCTCACGGTCCTTCAGAGAATCGATCCCTTCATCGAGGAGATTCTCATCACCGCCGCACATGTTACCTTCTACGAGTTTAACATCGATAGCAACCAGTGGGTATGTTTCTTCATTAAGTATTTGGTGCTGAGTGTAATGTAAGCAAGGCGAGAGAAACTTGAAAGCTCAGCTTTAAGTGAGATAACGAGCTATAAATTTCAAGGCTTTACTTTCGTCTCAAGTTGATGGACCTTATATGTTACATTTTGGTGTTCATTTATCTTTGCAAAGAAAGTTTTGCTCTTGACCTGATAATATCTTCTTCATTCTTGCAGGGTCGCAAGGATGTGGAAGGATCTCTATTTGTGGTTAAGAGGTACTCCTATGTTGAGTTTCGTGTGTTCTATTGATATTTGCATGTTTCGTTTGGTCTTATTTGTTATGTTGAAATTCAAATACTAATTTATTTTTCTGGTCATGTGATCGTTGAAGGAACACTCAACCGCGATTTCAATTCATTGTGATGAATAGGCGGAATACAGGTTTGGATTTGACATCATATGTTTTCAGAATAGTAACATCTATAGTGTTTAGTGTTGGCTGTCAATATATCTACACTTTTGGAGCATTCCTTGTATTATTTAGAGGCTGATATCCTCTTGTTGGTTCTCCCCACTTCTAGAGTTGTGATTCTAAGATTAGCAGTTCCCAAGGTTTTACTAAACTAAAAAATGAATGCTATCAATTTTTTGCTTAAATCACTATTAATTGAAAGGGATCTTTTTATTCTCATGATGCTAATGCTATGTTTCATCAATCTTTGTCGTGAAAACAGAAAATCTAGTTGAGAATCTCTTGGGAGATTTTGAATATGAAATTCAAGTTCCATATCTTCTGTATCGGAATGCAGCCCAGGAAGTCAATGGCATTTGGTTTTACAATTCACGTGAATGTGAGGAGGTTGCCAATCTCTTTAGCAGGTATCTGTACCTCTATATGAGCATGTTTAGGTAGAATGTCAATGCCTCCTCTTACTCAGAAAATGTAAACTCCTAGTGAATGTTACATGTTTAGAAAGAATTACTGGTTACGACTTGAATATAGACTCTTTCCACTTAGGAAGGTTGTATACTGAATTCCTTGTACAAGAGCAAAGAGAGAAAGAAAACAGGATAAAGAGGTTAGTTTGATGGAGCTATGAATCCAGAAATGGACTACTTGGTATTAAAACGTGAAAGAAGGTTGAAGAAGCTAATGATATAACTGATAAAGTAATACCTTACTAACTATATGCAAGGCAGATTATCTCTTTTTGGTATATCACAAATGTTTACAGTTTACAAATCTTAGGATGTTATATGTGAGGAAAAAAAGCGTTATTGTACTGGAAGATCAATTTCATCTTGTGATTTTATCGTCAGGTTGCATTTCATGGTGTACCTAGTTAGAGGGACAGAATGGTGGAGAATTTGTATCTTCAATTAGTTTTTGTGTGTCTATTGGTATGAGGGCTGGATGATGTTAAACATTCGCCCTGTTGTGTAAATACTTGATGGGTGTGGATTATTGCCCTCTTATTTACAGGATACTTAATGCATACTCAAAGATCCCTCCCAAGGCAAATGTATCTTCCAGCAAAAGGTAAAAATACTTTATTTTTAGGGAATGTTCTCACATAATACCTGGTTAATGGGATGTCATTGCATTGAAGACTATTCTTTTTGTGTATGAACTGCAAACTTGTGTCACATAATAGCACGGAAGCTTTTAACTTAAGATTAATTATCATTTGATGTAGCTTCATACTTCACTTAGTATACATCGCTTTATGAACATTTTAGTGCCTTATAATGTATCTATTGCTGGAAGAAGCTCAACTTAGTGAGAACAATCATGAAATCTGAATCAAGTTTTCAAAAGTCGAAATGCATTTTAGGTTTTTGAGATTGCCAAATGAGATTTACTTTTCTTTTAAGTTCATATGCCAAGCTTTTAGGAAACCCATATTTTTCTACCAAAGCTAACAACCTCTAAAAGAACTGCATATTTTGTGTCACTGAAGATTGATCTTAATTTGATACTCAAAATTTGCTAGTGTGTGCAGGTTTTAGAGTATTCATTTTTTCCCTCCAATTCTATAATGTGTTTTCTGACATTATTGACTACTGTAGTGAGTTTGAGGAACTTGAAGCTGTACCAAGCATATCTGTCATTGAAGGTCCCTTGGAGCCATCATCCACTGCTTCTGCTACAACTGATGGTCATGAAGATTCTTCATTTGAGAACTACTTTAATGTAAGTGCTTTATTTGATGTCTGAATATCCAATTGACACTGATTGCAAGTTTTATCTAATGAAGACTACTTGCATCAGGTGTTATACGTGTAGAATGACACTTATTGTGTCATTATTATTTTGGTTGACAAGTGTTTGTATCACAGAATATAATTTTGGTTGGCGTGTGTTGTTTGCATCACAGAATATATTAACGTAGAATGCTGCAAGTAATGTATCCAAATAAAAGGCATTTTTTAGTATAAGTATTTAAGTGGCTTGTATAGTTGCAGAAGAAAATAATAAGGCATCCTTTTGTTTCAGTTGTCAGTGTTTGTTTGGCTTTATGTAGTTCTTGATGTGTTTGTGCCTCAAGTTATTAAATATGTTGATGCAGATGGCTTTGAATGTTAAAAGTAACGCACCTAATGTAGCAATTTCAAGACAGCCCTCTGTTCCAATGTCCTCACATGTTCCAGCTGCTGCTTCTATTGCACCGTCAACACAAGTACCATCATTGTCTTTGTCAATACCTCCTCCAATGGCCACACATGATACTCGTGACCCAATCAGTAGTGGCAGTCGGGTAACTAATCTTGTGAAACCCTCTACATTTTTTACACCTCCTTCTTCATCTCCATTGCTGGTGCCACCTGCTTCTTCAACACCACCCACTGCTCCTGCCCTGCATCCTCCTCTAAATCTGCAACGTCCGTATGGCACACCGATGCTTCAACCTTTTCCGCCTCCCAACCCACCACCTTCTCTGACTCCTGCCTTTGCTTCTCAACCTTTAATCACCAGAGAAAAACTCCGTGATGCACTTTTAATGCTTGTACAGGTATCTTGTCCTTTCATTTACCTTTTCTTTTTTGTCAGTTTCCAAGCTTGCTATTTTAATGCCTCCAATGAGTTCTGCATTATTATATGCATTCATCTCGTGTGGTACTACTATTCTTTGTGTTGCACCAGTGAGCAATGTGTTAGATATTTGTTGTTTCACTGTGTATATGTTTCATTGTTGGGAAATGTTTTCTCATTTTTAAGTAGAGTTGCCAAACATAAGTCTCTGATCTGTTGCCTTCAGCAAGTTTCTTAAGGACACCTACTTGAGATTGTCCTTTTCATGGTATTCTTGGTTTGTCTAATTCAGATTTCTGCATGTGTGATATAGTTCTTAAGGGATGCAGCTCAAGTATCTCATTCCCCACTTTGGATATGTCCCTTGTTTAAATTATTCTTCCTGAATGTCGTTTTAATACCTTTCCAAATAGATTTTTTGCACTTCAAATTGCCTTGCTTCCCATGCTTAATTGTTGGGCTTCGGTTGCATGAATTCTCATCTTAAACTTTTTAGTTCTAGCTGTGTGGATAGTACATCCCAACTATAAACACTCACAGAGATAGAGAGATGATTGATAATGCTAATGATGATATGAATGGACTTGAACACTATAATTTTTAAATCTACTATTGAATGTTTGTTTTGTTGCATGGATGCTATGTAGTCTGATTTTTATGCAAGTAGGGTTGTTCATTAGCAGTTGACACTAACCTTCCTAATGATGTTGTCATTCACTGTTCCGCTAGGATGATCAATTCGTTGACATGTTCCATCAAGCGCTGATGAAGGTGTATCATTCATGAGGTACTGAAGAGAAATGGTGATTATGTCTGTTGTATGGATTGTAACATCTGTTCTTTGTACAGCCATTTAAAACGACGGAGGCATACATTTCTTCTGTGAGCCTGTTATTTTGTTAATAAAGATGCTAGATAAGTTGTTACTTTCGCGTGAACTCTACCTCCTACTTAGACGTAAGTTTATAGTTATATAGGGTTCGGTAGTTTATTTTTCGTCCCTATTCCCAGTCTGCGAATTACGGACATTTGGTCCAGACTCATGAAGCGGCCGCCTATTTCCCAATTACCGGGTAGTTGATATCGGCTAACGATTCTGGGAATGACAAAATTGGCCTGGCTTAGCTTGACTTTGCCCCGGGTTGATCAGGCCATGAGCTAAAACTGATCGGCCCAAGCAGGTCATGGACTGGGCATGATTCGGGACTGTCCTGGCCCGGCTCAATCTGTGGAAGGTACTAAATGACGTTTGTCAAAAACTGATTTTTTTAATTTTTCCAAAATATAAGCTCGGGTCAGATGATATCTATAAACGATTCAACAAAAATGAAAAAAAAAATTGTTTTTAAAATGTTGACACAAAAATCACGTTCTTTTTGTGTTTAGATCTTAAATGAATGCTTCTATCGATATTGAACATTCAAGTTTATATTAAAAAATATCACCTCTATTATTTTGTATGAACAGTATTTTATTTAGGTAATTAAACGAGAGTTCAAAGTTATGTAAAAAATAGTAATGTCAATACGAACTATATTAAGAGATTAAAAGGAATATTAATAATGATGTAACATGTGAATTAAATAAGTGAATTTAAGTTATACTTGAAACATCATTTGTACATTAGTATGAAATAAGACATATATTATGATGAAAATAAAGATAACACCGAAGCGTATCAGTTATGTCCATAAAAGATTAATAAAATAATATACATCGCGTGAGCATCTTTTGAATTATATGAACCGAAAATAAAATGCTTATTTTATTCTTATTCTAATTCTAGATAGTTAAGTTAATATTTGCTATGATAAAATACTATTAAAAATCATAAATAATTTGATGCAATGCAACAATTTTAAAATAAAACTTGAATTGATTCAAGAGATTGTAATTAATATAAATCTTGAATTTGCACCACTATGTGTTTAAAGAGTTCTACCATTTTTGTAAAATGTAGTGCGAATACAAAATATTTATATAATAATAGTCTTTTGTATTGCGGGGGCAAGCCGACGATTCGTAAATACCCTTCTTTAAGCAATTGAAGATTTCAAGGAAGTGTCAGGACTTAGAAGCAACCCCAACAAATGCAGTATCTACTTGTCAACAAATGTTAGAAGTGAAGTAGTTGCAAATGCTATTGGGATGGGCACGAAGCAGGGCTCCCTACCATTCAAGTACCTAGGCATTCCAATTTCACAAGAGGATCAACGATGTAAATTGCAACCCACTGTTGGATAACATCCATATGAGGATTAATCATTGGTGCAACAGATTCCTAAGCTATGACGGTAGACTACAAATCGTTCAATCTATATTGAACCACCTTGCAAATTACTGGATAAGTCATATTGCCCTCCCTAGGAGCATCTCGAAGGAAATCGATAAGAATTTGAGGGATTTTACATGGAATAGATCAAGCCTTTGCAATAGGAAAGCTAAATTAAGCTAGGATTTGATATGCCAGCCTAAGCTTCAAAGAGAGTTGGGGATAAGTTCAACTAGATTAATAAATAAGATCAACCTAGCCAAGAAGTTACGGTGGATTTGCAAACAAAAAGAAGAACTCTAGGTAAGATAGGTACATTATGTATACTTAAAATAAAGCAGACAACGAGGGGTGAACCAATTGATCCAGATTTCTCACTTAAGCTTCTGCCCTAATAAGGAGGTCTTGAGTTCGAGTCATGCCAAAGGAGGGAAAATAGGCATGTTCCTATCGGGATAGTCGTGCTGGGCCCGAACCCAGTCATAACGACCCTTGGACCGATCGGTCCATTCTTCAAAAATCACTCCCATATCTATCGGCTACATCAAGCCCAGGCTCAGTCTACACTTCCGTAGCCCATAAATAGGTGGAAGACTCCCATGCATACGTAAAGACTTAAACCTAGCATCTGCTCCATATATAAGGTATAACTCTGCCATAACAGAGGTACGTGATCATTAACCCTAATCGTCTCCATTCATAGCGATCCGTCCCTTACCAAAAAGACTGACTTGAGCGTCGAAGGGGCCTTCTTTGTTTTGCAGGAACCTTCAAGCTAGAGCTCTCAGGAGAAGCAGCAAGCCCATGGATCCAAATGGAAACATGCAGTCTCGCCAGAACCAGGCCCCTTACTCCTCAATTCTGAGCGAAGAGAAGGGTCGAAGGAGTATGTAAAGGTCTTGTAGCTCGTCAGTAAGACAACTCGTAATAGGCTCGATCGGTCGGGCATTAACGGATAGTGCATGACTGTTTGTGTCAGGATCGATCGGTTGAATGTCCCGATCGATTGGCATCCCTTATCACGTGACAGCTCGTATCAAGCTGCCAGGACTGGTGGGTTAGGTGTCCTGATCGATCGGTATCCCCTATTGCGTGACAGCTCGTATCAAGGGAGTTCAGACGAACACCTGTGCTGAGCGCGTGAGGGTACTTTATTTAATTATTAATGATGGCGCGTGCCCTCTGACAGATTTTCAAATCGTCCTTGTAACCGTCGTGTAGCTGTCACATACGTCCTTTCAACCGCAGCGCCGTTCTGGATTTCGAATAACTCTAATTCTCCTCGGCTCAGATTCTGCTGCGTGTCCAAGCTTGGTTCGGATTTTCTCCACGCGTCGCGCTTTGATTGGATCGCCCATTCGACTGTCCTTCTACAAGTGCTCAGGATTAGCAGATTCTGGGTTCTCTTCACGTTTGTTTCGTTCTGTTGCTTTCACTCTGCATTCACTTGCTCTTTCTTGCTTTCAGTTCCCGAAAATTTCTTTCAGCCGTCGTCCGATTTTCCAATCTCAAATCACTAAATAGGTACGTCCTTTTCCCTCGTCTCCCCCTCTAAACTTTTTTCAAAGGTTTTCTTCTTAGTGAGCATGTCGACGACTAGTTCTAGAAGTATGGTAGGCGGTATTGAAGAAGTGTCAACAAGATAACGGAAGGATGTGTTGGTTGTGGAGGCACCGCCGAGAAATGAATCGACGATGACCATGGCCGAGTTGAAACGGCTGGTTATCAGGTATAGTATTCCTATGTCCTGGGGGCCTAGGCTGACCATCAATCACGAACGAATCCACAGCAACTTGAGTGGGTATTTTGTTGTTTTTGAGAGTTTTTTTTCGGTCGGTGGCATGAGGCTTCCGTACGACCCGATTGTTGAAGAGGTGTGCACTACCTACCAGCTGACGCCGAGTCAAATCCCTCCGAACGGCTTGAGGTTTATCAACGGTTTGGCTTTGCTATGCCATCAGTTCGGCTGCCCTCCTTCGGTTGACATCCTCTGCCATTTTTTGAGAATAAATCAGAGCTCAAGCTTTGGGGTCGGGATCCCTCACCTACAGTATAGGGATGCCCGATTTCGCCCGGCTGGAACGCCCTCAAAAATCACTTCTTGGCGGATGAAGTACTTTTTTGTGAAGTCCCCAGGATCCTCTTGCGAGTCTCAGCCGTGGAGGTATCCTTTGGCCGAGCGGTGGAATGACGCGTCGAGCGTATCCCTTAGTAGAGAGGAGTGGAAGGTGGTCGGTCGCATAAAAGAGCTTGGCCGATACGACTTCGCTCGGCTCGTCCAGGGATATTTCGGGGGGCCTCGGCCGATTCCTTTCTAATCGACCCCCCACCACGGATTAGCGGGCTAGGAGAGGAAACCACCTCGTCTGGTTGACCCCTTGTGGTTGAATTACTTACTGTATTTTCGAGTATTGGTTCCTCTTTCTGACTTGTTTTATTGCTGTGCAGCCATGGTGAGGATAGAAGATTTAGCCGGGTCCCCTCATCCCCCTAAATCCAAAAAGCAAGCCAGAGGGAAGGAGAAGAAGAAGGGGGCAGAGACCGGTGAAAGTGCCACTCCACCAGTGGAACGGGCCATTCTACAATGTTGCTGGCCCCTCCGCCTATCGAAGACTGTCCTGTTGTGTCGGCTTCGTTGCCGATCGTGCCAGCGAGTGCGGGCCGAGCGGGTTCAGAAGAGGAGGAGGAGGAGGAAGTGGAACCGCCTCTTAAGAGGAAGAGGTTGATCCAGCTCGGTGATCTACCATCCGGCCCGTCTAGTTAAGGCGGGAAAGAGAATGAGAGAAAAGGCAAGGGGAAAGGGCGAGCAACTAACACCGGGCAATGGGAGTCTGCGATTAAGTTGGCCAAAACTGCTTTGATCTGGGACCTCGAGGTGTCCTACCATATTGCTGAGAGGATTACTCCCCCCGTGGACGAGAAGCTCATGGAAAAGCTGAGCAATCAGGATCTGGGGCCCCAACTCATTCGTAGCTGTGTGAGGAGTGTGGTGATGTCCACCACGATGCAGCAGCGTATGGAGGCTCTGGACCGGGAAGTCCAAGACCTCTATGAGCAGGTGAAGGCTTTGAAGGATGAGCTTTCAGAGGTCAAGGAGGAGAGAGACCTCCTCCAGGCTCAAAACTCTTCCTTGGAGGAGGAGAAGAAATCCCGGGAGGAAGCGATGGGCATTTTGAGGGCTCAACTGACCACGGGGGAGGAGGAGAGGAGTCAACTGATTGTGGAGAAAGATGAGCTGAAGAAGATGGTGGAAACGGAGCGGGAGCTTAGTAAGAAGTACTGCAAGGATTGTCATGCAGCGGTGGAGGGCAGAAATAGAACCGAGGACATATTGCAAAAGATGCGGGGTTCTATTAAGAAGTAAAGGGTCGAGGCGATAAAGCGGTGGAAAAGGCGATTCCTAAATGGGGAGTGCTTAGAGTTCGCCTGTGATTTGACCCTCATGGTCTTGAAGCGGTGCCATGAAGTTCACATTCCTGGCGGGTCGGAGTGTCCTTCGTTCGAGGATTTTGCCGAGCCGCTGCTTCCCGTTGCTCTCGGCCTTTCTTTAGAGGAAATGAGGGAGAGGGTCGAGGGAGGGCGGATCTTTGTTCCGGATGAGGAGTTGGATCTTAGCTCAGAAGAAGAGGAAGTCTCTCCGCTACCTCTTTCTCCTTACCCGGCTGCTGGTCCCTCCTTTGCCGACCCGGCTGCTCCTACTGCTGGCCCTTCCTCTACCGACCTGATTACTCCTGCTGCTAGCGCTTCCTCTGCCGACCCGGTTGCTCCTGTTGTTGGCCCTTCCTCCTTGCTGGGAGGATCAGAGTAAATGTTTCTCTTTGTAAGGCTCATCTGGCGGGCTTGTGACCAGAGCTTTAACTTTGATAAATAGAAGTTCGTTTTTCACTGCCTTGTGTTAAATTTTACTCCCTTTGAATAGTAGGTCTGAATGAGCGCAACCGAGTGATAATGAGGCCGAGCGATGGTCCCAAGGATCTTGTCTTGGCGACTCGGCTGAACGATAGTCGAGGCCGATCGATGGTTCCAAGGATCTTATCTTAGCAACCTGATCGATCTATAGTCGAGGCCGAGCTATGGTCCCAAGGATCTTATCTTGGCGACCTGGCAGAGCGATAGTCGAGGCCGAGCTGTGGTTCCAAGGATCTTGTCTTGGTGACCCGGCCGAGCGATAGTCGAGGCCGAGCTGTGGTCCCAAGGATCTTGTCTTAGCGACCCGGCCGAGCGATGTCGAAGTCGATCGATGGTTCCAAGGATCTTGTCTTGGCAACCTGGTAGATCTATAGTCGAGGCCGAGCTATGGTCCCAAGGATCTTGTCTTGGTGACCCGATCGAGCGATGTCGAAGTCAATTGATGGTTCCAAGGATCTTGTCTTGGCAACCTGGTCTATCTATAGTCGAGGCCGAGCTATGGTCTCAAGGATCTTGTCTTGGCGACCCGAACGAACGATGTCTAAGTCGATCGATGGTTCCAAGGATCTTGTCTTGGCAACTGGTCGATCTATAGTCGAGGCCGAGCTATGGTCCCAAGGATCTTGTCTTGGCGACTTGGCCGAGCGATGTCGATGGGATTTTCTACTCTGCCAAATTTAATGAAATTCCTTCTTACCGAGAAATCTGAAAACCCTTTATTGATGATAATGAGGGTGTGGGCCGTTAAAAAACCTGTCTGGCAGGGCGAGGAAAAAGGTACCCACAGGTTGTGTACCAAAAACAGTAATAAACAAAGATTAATTAAAATAAAACTTATCTACTGGTAGAAAGCCTTCAAGTTTCGAGAGTTCCAGGGCCTCGATAGAATCTTCCCGTTCGCATCGCGTAGGATGTAAGAGCCATGTCCGGCTTGCTTGATCACTTGATAGGGTCGTTCCCACACCTGTCTGAGCTTTCCAGGGTGTTTCCCAGCCGCCTCGGCTTTTCGCAGGACGTACCCACCGACCTTTACGTCGCTCGACTTTACTCTTCTGTTGTAGAACTTCGTTGCTTTTTGCCTTACGGCTTTCGAACGAGCGGCTGCCCTATCCCTGTCTTCACTGAGAAGCACGAGTTCTGCTCGGCGGGCTTCATTATTCCGCTCTTCTTCATAGCTCGACACTCTTTGGTTGTGCAACACCGCTTCTACTGAAACTAGGGCTTCTGTCCCAAAGGTCATCCTGAACGGTGTTTCTCCTGTGGCTCCATTTGGTGTGGTTCTATATGCCCACAATACTTCTTCTAGCTCTTCTACCCAAGTCTTTCGTCCGTCTAGGCACTTCTTGAGAGCATTCATTATCTTTTTGTTAGTGTTCTCCGCGAGACCGTTGCTTTGGGGGGTGAGCTACTGAGGTCAACTGTAGTCTTATCTTTAGTCGGTCGCAGAAATCTTTGAACTTATCGTTATCAAACTGCCAGCCGTTGTCTGTAACCAAACGACTTAGTATGTTTTTCCTTACGAAGTTCTCCACCTTCTGCTCGGTAATTGTAGCGACCGCTTTCGCTTCTACCCATTTGGTGAAGTATTCCACCTCCACTACCAGGAACGTCTTCTGCCTAGGACCGAGAGGGAAAGGTCTCAGTATATCCATTCCCTATTGAGCAAAATGGATAGGATGACTCACGATTTTCATCGTCTCGATCGGCTGATGAGACAGGCTATTATTTTGCTGGCAAGCCTCACATCGGTCGACTTTCTCCTAGCAATCTTTCCTCATTGTCGGCCAATAGTACCCCTGTCTAATCAGCCTATGAGCCAACATTCTGTCTCCTACATGGTTTCCACACATTCATTCGTGGACTTCGGTCATTGCTTGTTCTGCCTCTTCTTCGCTCAAGCATCGCAGCAGTGGCCGGTCATAAGATCGCTTGTATAGGGTGCCATTAATGACTGCATATTTGGTCGCCTTTATTCTCAGTTTCTTGGCCTCCAACGTTTCTTCCGGTTGTGTTCCCTCTAGGAGTTACCGTCTGATCGGTTCCATCCAATTCGATAGATCGGTATTTACGTCAAGCACTTCCTTGACTTTTTGAATGCTAGGGCGATCTAGTCGTTTGACTAGAACGTTATTTTTGGTGTCTCGATCGGAAGCCATTTTGGAAAGCGCATCTGTCTTAGCATTTTGAGCTCGTTCTATCCTACTGATCGAGTACTGCTCGAAATTACTTAACTCCTGCTTTACCAGCTCCAGGTACTT
>JANIHY010000004.1:50108780-50126409 GCA_027479065.1 Erythroxylum brevipes | reverse complement strand
ACCCCGGCGTGCCTTTATTGTTTTGCAGGTATCTTTGAACCAGAATCAGCTAATCTCATTGATCCAAGGAGCAGCATCCAGCCTCACCAAAATCCGACAGAACATATATATATATATGAGCCTATCGGAAACAACTTCTCTATAAATTAGATGTAAGATTTTATATTACTAAATCTCTCCAAATCTTTTACCAGCGAAATTTTTACTGAATTATTATTGTTAATATTATTGTTACGACTGTTATTCTTGTTATTGTACTATTGAAATTAAAAAGGTTCAAAACGAAATGGGCTCTAACTAGATCCGTGAGCTTGGTTGGTTCCTCTCAATTCATTTCCTATCCCATTTCACCACATCGCGAAATTATTGACTTGCCCTATGTCCACTTAGCCCAACTCTTCTTCTTCATTTTCTTCTTCTCTCTCAGACTCTCTCTCTCTCCTCCACATCCCAGAATCTCTCCAGGGTCAAGGCTCTCTCTTTGCATTAGCATAACATAAACCAGACCCGTAAAGCCAAAATGGACAATAAACCTAGAAAGCGCGGTCGCAAACCCAAAAACTCTCCGTCCCCTGAAACCATGGACTTCCAGTTCACCTCAAACGTCCCTCCAAACGACACCGTTCCTGTCCCTTCCACCACTACAACCTCCTCCGAAATTCCGGCCACCTCCACCAGCCCTCCTCCTTCGCGCCGGGGACGAGGAAGACCCCGGAAAGTTGGGAAACAAACGGAAACTTTGGAGCAACCCAAGTCGCCCGAACGGCGATTAACTCGACACAGCGAGCAAAACGGCGACTTTTGCGCACCCGGTAGCGAGATACGACTGAATAACATGATGGGGATTGCCGTGGCGGCGGCGGCGGCAGAGTGGGAAAGCGCGGTGAAGGTGGTTCCAGCTATGGATGCGGTGGTGAAAGTGTTCTGTGTGCATACTGACCCAAACTTCTCGCTTCCATGGCAGAGAAAGAGGCAATATAGTTCGAGTAGTAGTGGCTTTATTGTTGGGCGACGAAGGGTGTTAACTAATGCACATTCGGTGGAGCATCACACCCAAGTGAAGTTAAAGAAAAGAGGTTCTGACACCAAGTATTTGGCGACTGTTTTGGCTATTGGGACAGAGTGTGACATTGGTGAGTAAAGTTTTAATTTTTCATATGTGCATAGGCTGATGTTTATTAGTTTATGCTTTTATCAAACTTTCAGTTGTTGTAAAGAGAGGGGTAGTCTGGGTGTCTTTTAGGGGAGATAATTAATGTCAAGATTTAAAGAATTGTAATTCCTCAACGTTGGAACAGTACGGTTTTCATTGAGTTGCCTAATCGAGGAAGGCTAATTAAAATCCTAAACTAAGCTTATATTTCTATGGTTGAGGATGAGGACAACGAAGAGATTGGAGGACAGGCCACACATTTTAATACTTTTTACCTTTGTTTTATTTTTTATTTTGGCTTTTCTGGTAGAATGTTAGTATGAGAGGGATTCGTATTATGAGATGGGAAGAAACGTCAATTTATCAGTAGAGTATTTTTATTTTGGTATCTAGTTCTGGTTGGTATTTCCTGCAATAATAATTAAATTTATCAGGCAAGACACTTTTGTTCAATACTACTTCTCCACTGCTCAGGAGCATCACTTTTCCTTTCCTTTTTTTTTTGAGTGATAATGTTTAAGATAATTAAGCCAATGATTGTCAAAATATGTATGTTTGAATGTCTTATAAGTTTATGGTAATGCTTACTACTCTTTTTCTTACGGTGCAACTGAACTGTCAAAGTTCAAAAGCTTTGAGTATTTGTTCATGTCAACTTTTGCTCTCTTTTCTTGATGTTTCAGCATTATTGACTGTTAGCGATGATGAGTTTTGGGAGGGAGTCACACCAGTTGACTTTGGAGACTTGCCTGCACTTCAAGATGCTGTCACTGTTGTTGGTTACCCAATTGGGGGCGACACAATCTCTGTAACAAGTGGTGTTGTCTCCCGAATTGAGATACTTTCTTACATCCATGGGTCAACTGAGCTCTTAGGATTGCAGGTCAGAAAGACTGGAGTCCTGCCTACTATATATAGTGCTTCCATTTAGTGTCGACTGCTAATGGATCCATTGTATATGTTTTCATTAAAATTCTATTTCAGATAGATGCTGCTATAAATTCTGGAAATTCTGGAGGACCTGCCTTTAATGACAAGGGGAAATGTGTTGGTATTGCATTTCAGTCTCTGAAACATGAAGATGTGGAAAATATTGGCTATGTTATTCCAACGCCAGTCATAATGCATTTTATTCATGATTATGAGAAGAATGGGGCTTATACAGGTACCCAACTGTTGAAAATGATATAGAAACTGTTTTTTACAACTTACTAGTCATATATATGCTTATGATGCTCAGCTTGTGACTGCTCTGCTTTTCTTACCATAAAGTTGTTGCTTTTAATAGGTTTCCCAGTTCTTGGGGTGGAGTGGCAGAAGATTGAAAATCCTGATCTCCGATTGTCAATAGGGATGGGAACTAATCAGAAAGGTGTCCGCATTAGAAGAATTGAGCCAACAGCTCCAGAATCACAAGTTCTTAATCCTTCTGATGTCATTTTAAGTTTTGATGGAATTAATATTGCTAATGATGGGACGAGTAAGTTTTTGTTATCTGCTTATCTCAGGTTTTAATTTAAATATTTGCATTAATTTGGCGCTTAATTTTGCAATGCGAGTAATAAGTAATCTTACATGGAATTTTGCAATGTGAGTAATAAGTAATCTTACATGGTTATTCAGTCATGTAAGACCTTGATAAAAGTTTATGACGTAGTCAAAATACCTGAGTGGATGGTCCGAAAAGAATATTGAGCAGAGTTGCTTTAAATACTGCTTTTATCTTTCTTTATTGGATTTATCTAGCTCCTGTCCCCAACATCCAAGGAATATAATGGGGTAAGGCTTTCTCAGGTGCTGCATATTGTGCATAGTGTTAGTCATTTTAGTTTCTCAAATTCTTCTGCTTACCTAAATGGTATTGTGTTCTGGTAAATCTTATCAGAATCAATAGCTGAGGGTGGTCACGGGACTCTGTTCAAACTAGCTTTATAAATCTAAATGTTTCTTAGTTTGTGCTAAACGTTGAAACTTTCTTTGGTGTTATCATTACTGAATTATCTTTTATATTACCTTACATTAACCTTTTATTTCTCTTTTTCTTTGGATTAACTTTCAGTTCCATTCAGGCATGGAGAGCGGATAAGTTTCAGTTACCTTGTTTCTCAGAAATACACTGGGGACAAGGCTCTGGTAAAAGTTCTCCGCAATTCAAAGATATTGGAATTCAGCATTAAGCTTGCAACTCACAAAAGACTTATACCAGCTCACAACAGCGGCAGACCTCCTTCTTATTACATTGTTGCTGGATTTGTTTTTACTGCAGTATCTGTTCCTTATCTGCGATCGGAGGTGTGTAATTGAGTTTGACCTCCAGTGTGCCTGTCTCTGGCATATTGGATTTAGAAATTTATTTTCTCTGTTTGCTATTCTATTGCTTGTCACTGCTTTATCTCAGCAGTCCAGACTCTACAATTTATAATTCCGAAGATATTTGTATTACACTGTATACATTTTTGCATTGGAAAAAGGCTTTGGAATTTCACTAATTTCTTGGTTATTGCCCTTTGCCGCAGTATGGAAAGGATTATGAATTTGATGCTCCAGTTAAGTTGTTGGATAAACATCTGCATGCAATGGCTCAGTCTATAGATGAACAGGTTGTTGTTATTTCACAGGTATGTCTGACTCGTCTTTCAACCAGCTTTATTCTATGCTTTTTCCGTGGTATCTTGGAGCTCACTGCTTTAGGATAAGTACACGCCAATCATATGCACTGCTGGACGTGGCTTTTAATTCACTATTTTTGATAGAGCGAAAAAAATTCACTGCATAAAGTATGTTTATGAAATTTGTGCTAGGTGCTTGTGGCTGACATTAATATTGGGTATGAGGAGATTGTCAACACTCAGGTATTTGGCTTGATGTAGCTGGTTATATTAGTTAATGTAGCTTCTGTTTTTACGTTCACTAATTAAAATCTTTGTTGTACCTGCAATAAAGGTTCTCTCTTTCAATGGCAAACCTGTGAAGAATCTTAAGAACTTGGCAGAGATGGTAGAAATCTGTGAGGATGAGTTTTTAAAGTTTGACCTTGAATACCAGCAGGTTCTCTCTATAAATTTGTGTGTGGGGCACCTCAATGCATACATACTGTATACTTCACACATAGGAAGCGTTCACTGATTTTGGAATTCATTGTGCAGATTGTGGTTCTACAGAACAAAACTGCCAAAGCGGCAACATTAGATATTCTTGCAACACATTGTATACCTTCTGCTATGTCTGATGATCTCAGGACTTGAGCGAAAATTTAGACCACAGAACAAAGGATTACGAATTGGTTGAAGACTGCAGCTATTGCAACGAGGATCATGTTCATCTTCGATGGTCAAGTTTGCTCATCTTGTTTGGGAGTTCATCATTATACAACAGGACTTAGTTTTTCTGAGAGTAGCAGCTCTTGGAGTTAAAAAAATGGTATGTAGTTCTTTAGTATGGAAGAAAGGTACATAGGATCTGTACGTACATCTGTTTAAAAGTTAGGTAAAAAGTTCAGAGGGCCATCTATCGGTACTCTTTCCGATTTATTTTATATCAGGATGAAAGCAGGGAGGATTTTGATAGTAGTCTCCCAAATGTTGAAGGATTTTTTTCCTTTTGGGTTATGGGGACTTCTGTGGTAGTTGGGACTTGAGCCTTATATGTTATTGTGCGTATTATGATATCTGATTTAGCACTAAGATGATATAGTTGTAGACGCCGAATGACCTAAATGGGAAGTTGTTCTATTGGGTTACCACCTTATCGACCGCAAACTAACCAGTCTGGGTTATTTTCCTTTTCTGATCATTACAAGCACTTGAATCCGATTAGGTTAAATGCGTAATGCAGCTCATTGTATGTATTGCTCTGAGGATTGTTAATTGGTCTTTTGCGTGGAATACCATAGTTTTGCAGGATTTGGCAAAGAAGCATCCTGTGTCTTAAGGTGGTAGAGTGGGGTTTCTGAAGGTAATGCCAATCAAAGTAGCAAACTCAACCTATGTCGTTGGCAACTAACATGAGCTTTAACATTTTGTACACTAGTATACTTGCAACCAAGGGAAGGAGTCCTGGTTTTATGGGGACCACTATATAAGAAAAAACTGGCCCTTGTTCTATTCAAGGAACCTTCTGACCCTTGCCAATAAACTACACTTCATTTTTGTAGCTTTTCAGCAAAGGAACCTTCTCCGAGGATGGACGATGCTCTGGGATCCCTGAATCACAATCCTGACTGAGCTCTTCTTTGGATTTTCCCCACATTACCGTATAGAATCCAATGGATATTATTGCAGCTCCAATGAGACTGAAAAAAATATACACGTATACGTAAGTAGGGTGTCAAAGATGCCATATAAAAGCAAGAGAACGGATTGTAGCTCTTTTCCTCTCTGCTTACTGTTCAAAAATTGAAGGTGGAAGATTACTAAAACCATAAACATAAGTTTTTAACAAAGAATTTTGGCCATTTTCTGAAGTTCCATACCTGCCAAGGTGGAGAATATCACCGAGGAACATCACACCCATGCCAACGGCGATGGCAATGGACAATGGCTTGAACATTGCCACGAAGAAAGGTCCCTTCAAGTGCAGGGCCCATGTGTGAACAGTATTGTTCAAGCAACACCCAAAGAGGCCCTATAGACACAAAAGGGAACAAAAAAGAGAGTCAAGTACTAGTAACTGTAGATACATGGTACTCTAAGCAAATTCTTCTCCTTTACGGACTTCCATTCGTCTCTCACCGAGCAAAAGATCGAGGCCAATGCTAAATTTGGTCGCACTATCCAAACACTTGAAGTTCCTTCTGTAAGTAGAGCCACAACTGCTGCTATCACGCTCACGGATAAATTGTAGAAGAATACCACTGTTAGCTCTGCTGGGTACTCCTTCATAATTTGCGTCTATATAGTGTTACAGACTGTTCAGTTTTCACTTCAAACACTGCCAAGTTCACAAGTTTACGCTGAAAATGTAAATCCCTGGAATTTTGAGCAAGACAATACCTGAACAATGTACCATAGGGGAACTAGTATATACTCTGCTGTGAGGAAAATGCTGCCAAGGACCCAGTTGGGGTTTGAAGAGTGAAGACGGTGATCAAGTAAATCGGATGATGGTGAAGCTATAAACATAGGTGGGCCTTTGTAGAAAGTCACTACAAATGCGCCTGTTATTGACACAATGGTGCCCAAAACTTTGGCCTGGCTACTTGTTCTTCTCAAAGCAACAGTTTCCATCCTTTCCATGGGAATATTCATAGTTAAGTTAGAAGTGGTCCACCAAAAGTATAGATAACTTGTAAGGGCGGAAGGCACTAACGTCTCAATCAATCCACAAATGGAGTAATAGTCATTGTTCATTATCATTCAACTTTTGAAACTAGGCACCAATCATCAGACAATTTCATCTATCCTCCCATGTACTAGTATTCAATTGATTATGTAACCACATTAGATTATGACAAAAAGGAAAGATGCAGCTTCTGTTTGATTGCTCTCACATCCGCAGACAACCTCCATTCAAGCATATGGATTTTCAACTTGGAATCAAAGATCAACTTCATTAGATAGAGGGGCCGATTAGTAACGTTTAAGATGGCTATCGCTAAACAAACTGACAGCACAAATACTAACTGAAAACAGAGACAGCAGAATAAAGGTGTCAGATTGGCTAGCAGAAGTAGACATCTGCTCTAATATAAAAAAAAAAGCACCTTTGATCAACTTTGACAAAAAGGGAAAAACACCTGACGTCACTTCACAGAGGAAAACAGGATGAAAGTTTAAGCCAATGAACTTAGCAGAAGCAAACAGGGAAATTAATGGAAAATGGCACTACCTGAAAATGATAGCAAGTATGAACGTAAAAGCTGGTGTCAGGTTGCTGATCGCCGAAGCTAGCGTGGGTGAACTATAATTAATCCCTGTGTATCCCATGATTTGAGATGAACTCCTGCTCCACAACCCAAAAAATCATAATTGATAAGCCTTTCCTTTTCACTTGCAACCCCCATTGAAGGGCAAATTACTTGATCATCTCACAAAACCCACTACTTTTTAGGCTTCAAAAATCTACACACACAGTCGGTTAAGTAATATTTACCCTATAAGCCCAAGAAGAGCAATTTTATACAGTATAGAGAAGCTCAGTGGAGGAAGCACTCTTGATCTGCGTAAGAATCGAAGCACATGTATTTAGTTCTTCATAACATTAATCTTGTTTTCTCCAAAAACCCACCAAGC
This sequence comes from Erythroxylum brevipes, assembly GCA_027479065.1. NCBI lineage: Eukaryota > Viridiplantae > Streptophyta > Magnoliopsida > Malpighiales > Erythroxylaceae > Erythroxylum > Erythroxylum brevipes. The sequence goes on along the minus strand of JANIHY010000004.1, from coordinate 50,119,026 downwards.
AGGTGAGATGAAAGAGGAGCGATAGGGACCTGTTGGAGATGAATGGAGCGGGAAGAAGAACAAGAGCAGCAATAGCATAAGCATATACAACAAAAACATGGTAGCTCATGCCCTTCATAGTTGCTGCCTTGAAAAGTGTGTTTAAGCCCACATTGACACACTCCATTGTCACCAACACTGCAAATGGCAACACATCTCTGTAACAGTACCTCTCTGCCATGGTTATGCACCTGTCTCTATCTCTCTCTCTCTCTCTCTCTCTCCACCACAGAACACTAAAGCACAAAACAGGGGAAGAAAGAGAGATTGTCTTGTGTAAAACAGAGAGGATGAATGCACAGAGGGAAGGTGATGCTTTTTCTTTCCAAGAAACAAAGTATTGGCAAGTTATCGTAGTGGCGCAATTATTTAACAAGGCTTGCATTTTATTATTATTGTGGTCACAAACATACAACTATTAGCTGTGGGTAAGAAGCAATGGTTATAGTGTGAAAGGCATCTTTTACTAAGTTGATTATTGCACGCTTTTGTAACAAATGTTTCTATATCCTTGACCTCATTTTTAGAACTTGGGGTCCCCAATTATTTGCCTTCAAAACTGAGACTAAGACGATTCATACCAGCAACCTCTTCATTAAAAGACAATTGGATTGGGGGACTTACTGTGCATTAGTTTTGATCAGCCTTTTACAATGTTTAAAAATATTATACATAAGTGGGATTGTTTCGTGTGCCAAGCACACGTTTCGCTCATCCGTGGCCATGGCAAGGATCTCGTTCTCACCGTCATCTTTTCTTAAAGGACACAAGTGGTCCACATACATTCATATATAATCCAACAAGTGGTCCACATCACTCTATAATCTATACTAGCCTTCATCAGTCAGAATTCAGAAACCAAATTCTTTATTTGGGCTTCGATATCTTGTGCATTATTGGACTAAAGAATCGACGCCGAATTATTGTCAACAGTTCAAGCGCAAGTTGAATACGGAATCATTGCCTTTTCAGTCTGATAAGAGCATAATGCTCACTCCTTCTCTGAAGTGGCGTTTTCAGTTGCACCAAGCCAGTTCAACAACTCATGCCAATTTGGTCAAATGTTTTCTATTATATGGAACGGTCTGTCCCAAAGCTCGATTCCCAGTTCTGGACAATGGAGATCAACACCCAAATGGGTTAATTGTATTCGACTTTTATGTCATTAAGTCTTTATTGTTAAGGAAGAGGAAACAAAGGCATTCCTTTAAGGTGCACAACAAAAAGCAGCGCAGTCCTTAAAGAGGAGAGGAAAACAGAGACTTGCAACTTGAAATACAGAGTATGGGAGGCTTTATCACTACTAGTGGAATAAAAATCCTCCACTTGAATCAAAGAACAACTCTTATCTTCTATTTATGGTTTGATTGATTAGTATTATGAATTATGTCTGTTTCCATTAACTAAACCCCAAAACTAAAGCTACGGTGGATATTGAGTTCAAAACTATTGTATGTGATTTTAATTTATGTTTACGTAATAAACGATTTCTTTATTTAGAATTATATTTTCATTGTTCCTAATGTTTGTTAAAATTGACTACTTTTCAATTAATTATTTGATTAATTATCATTCACAAATAATTAACAAGTCTAAAAAAGTATGCGTTGTGATTAATTACTAAATGTAAAGCTAATTACAAGTAGTTTGCTCGTAATTAGGGATAGCAATAGGTCAACTTATAGGCTAGCCCCGTCAATTTATTTAAATTATAAATTTAAAACGTCTTTTTTAATTGAGTCCAAGCCTACTTGAAGCTTAATTCTTTTATCGTTTTGTTTAGAATAATTGATCCTCAAGTAGGTTAGGTTTAGGCTAGCCCATGAGTCAGCCCATTAAAAACATATGAATCTGGACCATGATCATACTATTGTTCTATAAGTCTACTAAATTTGAACTTTTAATAAAACATTATACGTTCCTTTTTTATGATTGTTGCAACCATTACCATTGGGTATCAATTGTATTATAAAAATAAAAGGGTCAGTTATCCAATATGTTAATTGCATCTTTGCATTACTGGTCAAGTGAAATCACATGTATTATTATTATTATCATTGATTGATTCAAAGTATTATTTACTTATTTAAGATTGATTTAGTTTTCTTATTTAATTACATTTATTATTTATATATTGATTAATTAAAAACTTGAATACTGACTATTTAAGGAAAGTTAAAGTTTTGGTATTTATTAAAAAAAGAAAGAAATCTCTTTGATGTTTATTGTTTAAAAAAGAAAAAGAACAAAAAATAGGTTATTAAAAGGATACTATTTGAATCAAGTGAGTTTTAGATTAATTTAAGTTGAAACTTATATGCATAAATTTGTATAATTTTCTTCAATTTATTTAACTTATAAACTTCTTTTTCCATTCCTTTACTTAATCTACGTTACAACTCTTATTAAGTCCTTTTGATTTATGCATTAAATTTATTTTTTTCAATGGTCGAGATATAATTTATGAACAAACTTATGTAAATAACTTGCTATGCTTTAATTTAAGAGTTTAATGAATCTTAAATATTTTGAAGGTATAGAGTAAAATCTAGGAGACGGTGTCAAGTCTTGTTTCATTTGATTTTGATAGAATTAATGAGATATTTTATTTTCATTTTAAAAATGTGTCCTATGAATGTTCATTTTTTAATTGTTATATTATCTTAAACCTTTAATGTGTATTAGCACTTAGGATATTTTTGGATAATATGAAAGAAGATAAAGAGGCTATTAGGAGGATAATTGATGTATTGAATTGATGTATACTTGGAGAAAAGCATGAGTCCGTGTGGGGGAATTTAACAAGATGTTGTTTGGTTCTGTTAATTGGGCCTATGTCTTTTGTTTTGGATTAATTTTGGTGCTGTAATGGTGAAATTAATATTTATTTTATTTTAAAAGATAAAAAGTAGAGATTACATCAAATTAGATCATTATTTGCAACAATCACAGTTTTTGGAAAAGTTGATAGATTGTTGCAATGGATAAGATGAGATCATACCTAATGCTAGATTCCAATTCAATTAGGAGACTTATTCTTATCCCTACTATGTAGGGATTTGAAGTTGTTTAAAAAACAATCTCTTTTAGTTTTGGGTATGAAAAATGAGAGAAAAACATACACATACATTTCTTCATATCATTCTCTTTCGTTTTCTTTGTATTTTCTTTTCATCTTTCATACATATGGGGCTAAATTCAAATATTATGATTCAAGAGGATTCAAAACTCTAATTGTAATCTTGTGAGATATTATTTTAAGCTTAGATTTTATTTTAATTCAATTATTTCTTTTCTTGCTCTTTTATTTCATGAATCATCAATATTGATTGATTTGACAAATTAATATAATATCTATAACTATTTATAATTCAATTATCCATAATTGTCATGAATGATTGACACGAGCATCAAATATGTTATTTATGAATTTGTATATTATTTTATAATAAATAAGAAAAGAATTGGTAACGATTTCACCAAATCATAATCAAATAGTCATCAATTTCGCAACGATTATATTAGATCGTCGCGAAAAGGCGTCAAAGTTGAATGACATCGTTGTGGGGCTTCAACTTCAATGTTTTAAAATCAAACGAAACGATGTTGTTTCTTTAAGAAGAAATGGCATCGTTGGGGGCCTTCGGGTTAAACATTTGTTGTCAAAGGAAAAACACCATGTGCTGTAATAATGCCACGTACCATAATGTTTGTCTGAATTCAAACTTAGTTTATGAACTTAATAGTGATTAATCATTATGTTATATAGAACGAGGATTGCATTTAGTAATTTAGTTATTTACTTTTAATTGTATAGCTAGATGGACAAAAGTTGGATGTCTCATTGGAAATGGTCCATTGAATATTTAGAAGGAGTTAATAGTTTCATGCAATTTGTAAAAGATTAAATGGGTGTTGAATGTTGTATTTTTTGTCCATGCATAGATTGCATAAATTTCAACATTCACAATCAAGACGAGGTATATAATTACTTGCTAATTCGAGGCATAGATAAATTCTATACTCCATGATTTTATCATGGCAAATGTTTGTAAGCAAGTTGTAGTAGAAGTGTTAATACAAGTGTTGAAGATAGTAATAATAATGATGTAGAAGATTGTGATATTAATGACGATGATGATGATGAGATTGGTGAGATGTTAGAGGATTATGAGAATTATATGAAGACTATGAATAAAATTGGTATGCCTAACATAAGGTAGTATTACCAAAGATAATTTGGGAAGTTATTGAAGATAGTTGCATAAGAAGAATTATATCTAGGATGTTTGAAATTCTCACAGATATCTTTTGTTATGAAGTCGTTGCATTTGAAGGTCTGTAATAAATGGAGTAATAATAAGTCTTTTGACATGTTAATTGACTTACTTAATGTTGCATTACCTGTTGGACATAAATTCTTACTATGAAGCAAAGAAATTGTTAAGGGACATAGGATTAGGATATATATTAATACATGCTTGTAAGTATAATTGTGTTATATTTTGATAGCATAGTAAAGATCTTGAAGAATGTCCCTTTTATAGGATATCAAGGTGGCGAGTGGGAAAATGATACCGCATAAAATCTTGAAATACTTCCCTATTAAACTACTAGTACAAAGGCTTTTTACGTCAATAAAAACAATCATAGTATGAGGCGACATAAAGAGAACAGCACTGATGATAACATTATGTGTCATCTAGCAGACTTAATAGCATGGAAAGATCTTGATTGAAAGTTTCCATGGTTTGCAGAGGATTGTCATAATATTAGACTCGGTTTCACCTCAGATGGATTTAATCCATTTGGTAATACGAGTACTTCTTACAACATGTGGTCGGTAATTCTAGTATCATACAATTTACCTCTGTGAAAGTGTATGAAGGAGCTTCTTATGTTATTGTCTTTACTTATTTTAGGACCAACTGTTCATGGCAAGAATATCAATGTATATTTCTCAAAGAAAAATAAAATGGAATTCGAAGCAAACATATTGATATAAATTATTTAGTTGTTAGAGATAATATTAAGGAAAAGACAATTATCATCAAATATATCAATTTAGAGCTCATGGTAGTTAGTCTTATTACTAAAGGATGACTAACCTATTCATAAAAGGATTATGTGCAAAAAATGAAATTGTCTAGTTGATTTTGATTTCAAGTTTAGGCTTATCACTTTGTTACAATAGAGATGATAAAATATGTGTATAGACAATTTATTATTTCATCTCATTTGGTTAATCCAGAATGGAATAAAATATATATTTTATTTATAAAATCAAAGTCCTCAGTTTTTATTTCTTTGATATTGTATCGTATGAAAAGAAGTATTCATACTTCAAAATATAACTCTCAAGATTCATATTAATAAAAATTTAAATTGAGAACTTTCCAGTACCAGAATTATTATATGATATGTTGGCAGTTATATACGAACAACCACATATATATCTATATATAAAACTTCTAGTAGTTTTCTTCTCTAATATAAAAGGAGGAAGTTGGATAGTTTTAGTGTGTGGTTTTGAAGACAACTAAAACATTAAAATCTAAATAAGTTTTGACTCTTATTTTACTCTATGCAATTTTGTTAAATCTGGAGAAAAACTTCCTTCATCTTTCCTCATATGAATCACACCATCAAAAGTTAGAGTTTGGGTCATGGATTAACAGTGACTCTAGTAGCCAACCTTAAAATGTGGATTATCAAACAGAAAATCAATCAACTGCTTCTGCATTAAGGTTAGTCCTTATATATAAATCTACATTGGTATCAGAGCCAATATTGTGTTTGTGTTTACATAATACTTTTAAAAAAATTGACTCATGATTTGCGTTTGTTTTTGTTCACATAAAATGCATGAATGGGTCATAACAAACATAGCAACATTGAAATTCATTAAATGCGTTGGTCATAACAAACACAACAACATTGAAATGTATTCACTGAGTTTGTCATTTTGTTTTTACGTGAAACCACTTTTAAGTGAATGAAATGACTCATGTTTGTAAAGATAGAAGGATTTTTGTTTACGTTTTGTGCGTGAATGAATATATAGAGAATGCAGAATTATCTACAAACCAATTGTTAAAAGCTTACATCTACATTGAGAAATGATAAACAAATCCTTGGTTTTGGATAAATGGTTGTCTAAAAAATTTATGCATAGGAAATGCATTTAACAAAAGTTGGTTTTATGGAAACCGAGAAACTTTATTTCTTGTTCTTTAAGCCATAAAAAGGAACGTTTGGAAAGAAGTGAAGGTGTTGGTTTTTCAGTTTTTTATGGGTTAATGGTTGTTTATGCACATTAAATGCATTTAATGAGTGTTGTAGCATGAATCGATGAGAGGATCATTTGAAAAAGAAAAAAGTGTGCATGAGGGATTTTTTTAAAAAAAAGGAAAAATCTTCCTTAATTTTCATGCTTGTATGGTGATCCAAAAGGAGAGGTTTTGTGTGTGAAAGAAGAACATGCATGAAAACTGAGAGTAAAAAAAAATGAGAATTGTTTTTTTGTTTTTAGAATGAAAAGAAGGAATAACGTGCATGAAACAATAAACAACGTAGAGGAGTGTTTTCTTTTTGTACATACGTTGTTTTCGGTTTTATACAATAGTCGTATAAAATATTCCATAAATATGTTTTATGGGTAATTTTGTATGTAAATTTTGTTTTATATGTATAAAGTTTTTTTATTGTAAATTAGTTTTACATATAAGTTTTTTTGGCATCTTTGTGATATGTCAAATTAAAATAGGTTAATTAAATTATAGAAATTCCTAATTCATTTTTGTATGAGTTATATAAATTTATTTTATGTAAAATTAAAATTAAATAAAAAATGTTAATATGTTTTTCATTTGAATTGGTTATGTTAAGTGATTTTTTGAATATGTTTCATGTGAATAATTAATTAAAAAGAATTTCTTATTTATGTCATAAGTGATGATTATGAGCTTAGTGAAATTTTTGATCTTATGATATGAATGATGATATTTTTGATAATTTAATTATTCAAATATGTGCCTCATATCATGTTTATATATACTTGTAGATATGGTAACTAAAATCTTGATCGATGATTTGTCCACCACTGAAAAATTGGATGGGTCCAATTATGATATGTGGCAAAGGAAGATTCAGTATCTTCTAAATAAACGAGAATTGCTCGAATATTTGACCATAATAATGACTGCACCTTCAGTCAAAGACAAAGATGGAAATAATATTGATACTGCTAGTAAGCAATATCAAGCATCCTCAAAGGCTTATGCAGATTGGTCCAAAAAGGATCGTAAGATATGTTATACTATGTTGTATTTCATGCATGATGATCTAATTGGAGAATTTGAGGATTGCCCCACTACTAAGGATATGTAGGACAAACTTAAGATCACTTTTGGTCAAACATCCGCTACAAGGCTTCGTGCTTTGTACCTTAAGTGGATGAACTACGAGATTAATACAACTCGTACTATGACTGAACATTTACGAACCATGAGTGCAATGGTTCATGGTCTTAAGGCGGCTACCCGGGCTATCTCTAAAGAGGAGTAAGTCCTGAATGTGATTCGGGCTCTTCTAGATCATACTGAGCACTAGAAGAATGTGAAACTTGTTTTGACACATAATGAGAATGTGAAAAGTCTTTCAGAGATCACTAGGCACCTCGAAATGGAGCAGGATCGCTTACAAGCATCTGACTTCACCAATGTGGCTCTTGTTGCTAAAGGCAAAGGATCAAAGGGCAACTATGTCAAGCGAGGTAAAAGAAAAGATTCTCGACCTCCTCAAAGGAATGGACCAAAAGGTCATATTGTCAAGAAGCACAAGGCTAAGGGTCAAGGAGAGAAAAACATGGCACGTGTGAAGTGTTATAATTGTGGAAAGAAAGGTCATTTTGCTCGGGATTGTCCTGAACCTAAGAAGGTACCTTTCTTATCCATAACTCCTGATTTATATGTTTGTTCTCATGCATTAGTTGCTAATTCTCTTCCTAATTGGATTGTAGATACGGTAGCAAGCAAGCACATAGTTCAGGATCGAGCTAGCTATGTGGACTTTCATCGGTATTTGGTAGGTTCACAAACTGTCGTGTTAGGAAACGGTAGTGAAGAAGATGTCTTAGGAATAGGGACATACCAGCTCAAGTTATGTGGAGGGCATACTTTGCTCCTCCATGATGCTCTCTATGCACCCGGGGTGTGATGTTGCCTTGTGTATCTTGTAACTTTAATGAAATTAGGATTCGTTTTTAGTTCTAATCGTCTTCTATTTATGTTTCATATTTTGATCCTGATTCTGAATCTATTAAATGGCATGCTCGACTTGGTCACATTAGCCAAGATCGATTGAGTAGGCTAGCTAAAGAAGGTCTTTTAGACCGACTCATTAAGGTTAAGTTGCCTATATGCGAGTCATGTTTAGTTGGTAAGGCAACCGCGAAACCTTTTCGTAAGGCTTCAAGGGTGTCTAAACCTTTAGAGCTTATTTACTATGATATTTGCGAGTCCATGAATGTTAAGGCACGTCATGGGGCTATATATTTTCTCACTTTAATTGATGACTATTCTCAGTATGGATATGTGTATCTTTTAGCTCATCGTTATGAAGCGCTTGATGTGTTTAAACGTTTTGTAACTAAAGTTGAGACACAATTGGAAAGAAGAGTTAAAACTCTTCGGACGGATCGTGTTCGAGAATATCTATTTGATATGTTCAAAGAATTTTGTGAGAAAAAGGGTATAATAAGACAACTAATGATTCCTCAAACTTCACAACAAAACGGTGTTGCAAGGTGTAGGAATCAAACATTGCTTGACATGGTCAGGTCAATGATGGCACACGCTCATCTTCTAATTAGTTTTTGGGGAGATGCGTTGCTCACGGCAACCTATATTCTTAACCGTGTGCCAAGCAAAAGTGTACCCGCTACTTCATATGAGTTATGGAATGGAAGAAAGCCCTTTTTAGATCATTTGCGCCCATGAGGTTCGGTTAGTTATATAAACAACCCAACTCATAAACATGAGAAACTTAGTCCAACAGCCACTAAAATGGTGTTTATAAGATACCCTAAACATTCTAAAGGGTATGTTATGTATGGTGAGCACCCGAATGGTGACATGACAAAAATTGCTTCCCGCAATGTGGAGTTTCTTGAGGATAAATTCCCAAGCATAGGTGAAATAAAAAAAGGACCTAGATTTGTATGAGTTACAATCGGATACTCTCGGTGTGGGGGAAAATTTAGTTACTCGTCAAGTCACTAAGATTTTCCCCGCCCAAGAGAACCAAAACGAGAATGAGGTTCATCTTCCATATCTAAACCACGACCCTGTAGATGGTCTACATGTTCCAAATCTCACATCTCAATGGGATAGTGGGAGTGGTTCTCATCATGATCCAGAACCCACATCTCCAAGAGCTAGGGGAGAGATCCTGAATTAGGGCAGACAAATGTTAGTCCTAGACTCCGAGGAAGTGAGCGTGGCAGAATTCCTCGACGATATTTTCAAATCGAAGAGGAAATATTCCTTTGTATTCCTTTGGAAATCGACGAACCAACCTCTTTTTAAGAGGCTATTGATTCACCTAACCACACAGAGTGGATGGATGCCATGTGGGATGAAATGGACTCAATGACACAAAATTAGGTTTGTGAACTAGTTGATCATCCACTCCAACGAAAGTGCAATGGAAACAAGGCGGATGGAACGATCGACAAGTTCAAGGTCTGTTTGGTAGCGAAAGGCTATACCTAAATAGAAGGTATAGACTACGAAGAGATATTTTCTCCTGTGGTGAGATTTGCCTCCATTCGCTTAGTTCTAGCTCTGGTTTCCCATTTGGACCTGGAGTTGTTTCAAATAGATGTAAACACTGCTTTCCTCAATGGTAACCTTGAGGAAGAGATTTATATGAATCAACCTATTGGTTTTGTATTAAAAGGTCAAGAAGACAAAGTGTGTCATCTTAAAAGATCCATATATGGTCTCAAATAGTCTTCCAGATCGTGATATTTCAGATTCCATGAAGCCATTACTTCTTTTGGCTTAGTTATGGTTTCAGAAGACCATTGTGTGTATGTCAAGAGAACAACAAGTGGAATTTTGTTTCTTACTTTGTATGTTGATGACATATTACTAGCCGGAAATAATATGGAGATGCTCAAGACCACTAAAGAGTGGTTGTCCTC
>JANIHY010000004.1:50063957-50080928 GCA_027479065.1 Erythroxylum brevipes | reverse complement strand
ATCGTGGTCGAGAATATCTATCTGATATGTTCAAAGAATTTTGTGAGAAAAAGGGTATAATAAGACAACTAACGATTTCTCGAACTCCACAATAAAACGGTGTTATGGAGCGTAGGAATCGAACATTGCTTGACATGGTCAGGTCAATAATGGCACACACGCATCTTTCAATTAGTTTTTGGGGAGATGCGTTGCTCACGGCAACTTATATTCTTAACCATGTGCCAAGTAAAAATGTACCCGTCACTCCATATGAGTTATGGAATGGAAGAAAGCCCTCTGTAGATCATTTGCGCCCATGGGGTTTGGTTGGTTATATACACAACCCAACTCATAAACATGGGAAACTTGGTCCAAGAGTCACTAAATTGATATTTATAAGATACCCCGAACATTCTAAAAGGTATGTTATGTATGGTGAGCACCCGAATGGTGGTATGACGAAAGTTGTTTCCCGCAATGTGGAGTTTCTTGAGGATGAGTTCCCAAGCATAGGTGAAATAAAAAAGGATATAGATTTGTGTGAGTTACAACTGGATACTTTCGGTAAGGGGGAGAATTTATTACTCGCCAAGTCACTGAGATTTTTCCTGCCCAAGAGAACCAAATTGAGAATGAGGTTCGTCTTCCATCTTTAAACTACGAACTTGTAGATAGTCTACATATTCCAAATCTCCCATCTCAAGGGGATAGTGGGAGTAGTTCTCACCATGATCCATACCCTACATCTCCAAGAACTAGGGGAAGAGATCCTGAATCAGGTCAGACAAATGTAGGTCCTATACTTCGAAGAAGTTAGCGTGGAAGAATTCCTTTACTATATTTTCAAATCGAAGAGGAAATATTCCTTTGTACTCCTTTGGAAATCGAAGAGCTAACCTCTTTTCAAGAGGCTGTTGATTCACCTAACCACACAGAGTGGATGGATGCCATGAGGGATGAAATGGACTCAATGACACGAAATCAGGTTTAGAAACTAGTTGATCTTCCGCTCCAACGAAAGTCAATTAGAACCAAATGGATTTTCAAGATAAAACGTAAGGCGGATGGAATGATCGACAAGTTCAAGGCCCGTTTGATAACAAAAGGTTATTCCCAAATAGAGGGTATAGACTACGAAGAGACATTTTTTCTTGTGGTGAGATTTGCCTCTATTCGTTTACTTCTGGCTTTGGTTGCCCATTTGGACTGGAGTTGTTTCAAATGGATGTAAAGACTGCTTTTCTCAATGGTAACCTTGAGGAAGAGATTTATATGAATCAACCTATTGGTTTTGTATCAAAAGGTCAAGACAACAAAGTGTGTCACCTTAAAAGATCCATATATGATCTTAAACAATCTTCCAAATCGTGGTATTTTAGATTCCATGAAGCCATTACTTCTTTTGGCTTAGTCATGGTTTTAGAAGACCATTGTGTGTATGTCAAGAGAACAATAAATGGAATTTTGTTTCTCACTTTGTATGTTGATGTCATACTACTAGCTGACAATAACATGGAGATGCTCAAGACCACTAAAGAGTGGTTGTCCTCTATCTTTGATATGAAGGACATGGGTGAAGCTAGGTATGTCCTAAGTGTGGAAATAACAAGAAATCGTCCCAAGAAGCTTCTTGGTTTAAGTCAAGAAGCATATATTAATAAAATCTTAGAACATTTTCGAATGCATTATTCCAAACTCGTTGACACTCCAGTTAAAAAAGGTCTTACCTTAAGTCTTAATCAATGCCCTAAAATAGATAAGGAAAAAGAAAAAATAAGTAATGTTCCCTATGCTAGTGTCGTAGGAAGCATAATGTATGCTATGTTGTGTACATGGCTTGACATTTGCTTTATGGTTACTTTGAGAAGTCGTTACCAAAGCAACTCAAGACTTGCTCATTGGCAAGCAGTCAAAAGAATTTTTCACTACCTTCGTGGTACTTCAGACCTATTCCTTTGCTATTAAGGGGGGATTTAAGGTTAAGGGGATATTCGGATGTCGATTGGGGTGGTGACCCGGATGAGTCTAGGTTAACCTCAGGATATGTTTTCACTTTGGGAGGGGGAGCCATATCTTGTTGCAGCAAGAAGCAAGACTATATATCATTATCAACAATGGAAGCAGAATACGTTACATGTTGTCTTTCCACTTAAGAGGCAATATGGTTGAGAAGTTTTCTCTAGGATCTTAATCTTACTCCTAAAATTAAAGATTTATGTGACAACACTGCAGCCATACAGTTTGCTAAAGATATGAAGTTTCATAGAAAATCTAAGCATATCAAAAGGCGTTATCATTTTGTAAGAGACTCCATAAAAAATAAAGAGGTTGCTATAAAGTTTATACCTACTAACAAGATGGTAGTTGGTCCCTTAACGAAACATATTCCCTGAGATTCGTTTAAGGCTCATGTGATGAGTTTAGGTTTACGTGGGGTTTAGTTTTTTTCCATTGGGTTATATCTTGTTGTATAATGGACATGTTTTCAATTTTAACGAGTTTTTTAAATGAAAGTTTATTTCTCAAATGTTCATTAGTATGTAGTTACATGATAAGGCACATTGTAATGTCACCACACATTAGGCTTCTGATTGACATTATTATACAAGAATTCGCCCTAACACTTGAGTAACCAGTAGGATGAGACTTCACAATATTAATATTGAGTGTATGTAATATTGTGTTATCTTCATACTTGTGTAGTATGCATAATAAGTTTTTATATTTGAATAGTCACCTTAATAAGTCTAAGATGAGACTCTGATGAGTCGGATGTGAAAGATTCAGATTTCACATTGAAGCCTTAAAGTCAAATATCGAGTGTCAAGATTAGCATTAGGTATGTTAATCTAGTGGCTCGGATTAGTTTTTAAGTAAAGCTAGATTTGTGATTTGCATGGCATAAAAGAGTGACATACCTAACTTAATGGAAGCTATGCTATGACACACATTTCATACTATGTGTACTATATAACGACCCTTTTATGGAGTGACAGTTAAATCCCTTTCTCTGTCACTAAATGATCCTATAGAATTTATTGTCTAATCGAATGAAACCCTTCAACTTAGAATTATTATATGAAGTCAAGGCTTGGTGTTGCTACTTTAGTTTGTTTTTTGAAGGGCTAAGTTGTATACAGTCCAACGAAGCACATTAGGAAAACAGTTAAGCTAAGATGGATTATTATGAGTGTCTAAGGAAGAATCTTTTTCCTTCATCACCATATCAGTTCGGCGATTGTACTTGGTGTATAATCATATGATATATCTATGAGCATAAAGGGACAGTGTATGCATTTGGTGATATTTTGGATGATTTGGGATATCAAGACTATGCGAAAGTGTTATGTTAGTTAGATGATGATTTAATATAACACTACTGGTTCTTTAAATGGTCGCACGTCCCATTCTTAGTATGACACGTTTAGAACGAAGATAGAATTGTTGGCTTATGTGGTCGAGTGGGAGTTGTTGGTAGTCATATACGAACAGCCACATATATATCTATATATAAAACTTCTAATAGTTTTCTTCTCTAATATAAAAGGAAGAAGTTGGTTAGTTTTAGTGTGTGGTTTTGAAGACAACGAAAACATTAGAATCCAAATAGGTTTTGGCTCTCATTTTACTCTCTGCAATTTTGCCAAATTCGGAGAAAAACTTTCTTCATCTTTCCTCACGTGAATCATACCATCAAGGGTTAGAGTTTGGGTCGTAGATTAACGGTGACTCTAGTAGCCAACCGTAAAATGTGGATTATCAAATAAAAAATCGATCAACCACTTCCGTATTAAGGTTAGTCCTTGTATATAAATCTACATGATAAAAGTGTTTATGAGCTAACGGGAGAATGTTAAATAGAATGTATCTTTTAAGTATGCCCTATACACACAATTAAAGTTTAAAGTGATTAAGGATAATGTAAATAATTAAATTATTTAATTTAATTTAGTCAGATCATACGAGGAAATAAAAAAATTATTGAGTCATTAATCTAAACTTTTTTTTGAAATTGATCTAACTTCTATGAATATACATGGACATCATTATAACGTAAATTAGATGACCATCCCTAATAAAAATGCATATTTTTTTAAAAATCTTTAAAATCTAAAAATCCCCCCTTTTTTAATATTTTGTCGTAATTAATATAATTGAAGATACATAAATTAACTTTCGTAGTAAAATCATTTGTTATTGACCAAACGATCGTCCTGCACAACTTAGAACATCAGCCAGAGGAACAACCGTTTAGGATTATAGAATATAATATAAAAATTATATCCATACTATTGTGTCGTCTTAATGGGGATTTAACGCAACTATTCCACATTGGCGGCGATGATCATTGAAAATGGACCTCAATACAGAGTCAACAGAACATTTATCAATTTTCACCGAGTGAGTGTGACAAAATGTTAAGACATTTTGGAAGACGTTCACTACTATAAATATAATAATAACGTCGTCAGTGACGAAGTCAACCGTTTTCACCTACTCTTGGACTTTGTTGTTTTCAACCCAGACACACATTCAATAATTTTTGATAAATTTATTATTAATAAAATTATCAATAATTTCGTATTATTATTATTAGATAATAATTCGTATCTTACCTGAACCGACCTATTTATAATTACGGAGTAATTGTTTGCTGACGGTGAATATTAACTCTAAAATAAAAAAACTGGACCATAGTTAACTTGGCCCAGTGGTTGGAATTGAATTGAAGTCCAACTGGCAAATCATCACCTCACCTAGCTCCTATTCCTACAAAAGGAATCAAAGATAGCTTTAAGCCATGTGATTTCACATTTGCCACGTATATAGGATAAAGTCACCAACCTGCCACGCCAGCATCATTTTCCCAAACCCAAACCCATCCACAAACACTCGACCACCAGAGGTCCACAACTAGAACATAACTTCCCCCCTTCCCTCCCCTTCCCTTCCCTTTCATCTTGATTTACTCCATTTTCCCGGAAGCCAAACGCATTATTTTCCCACCCTCTTTCTCTACACCTTCTTTTTCTTTTTCCTTTCTCAATTCTCACCTGTAGATGGCAGTTAAGTTGCCGTATCATAGCTTTGCTGTCTACAGGTCCTATATTCTCTACTTTGTTATTTTATCTCCTTCTCTCTTATTTGTCATTTACTCTTTGGCTCTGTGGCTGTTAGGTTTTGTTTGTGACTGTTTGGATGGTGTAAATCTGAAAAAATTTGAATATCCTTAACGTTGAGATGGATATTGTGCTACTGTGATTACAAAATGCCTAAAAGGAAGTAGAATTCAGTGTACATAATAGAGTACTTTTTGATATTTGTTTTGAAATGTTTAAACGCATAATATTTTTACGATTAATTATGGTTTAGCTATTGTGTTGATTTTGCTTTTGAGTATCTTCTTTTTGGGTATTTTTACATTTATGCGATTGCGTTAATGATATTAGCTGTGATTGCTAAAATTACGTCTGTATGTAAGTTAATAAATCAAGTATCTGCTTATTGCGTCGTGAATGTTTAGGTTCCCTCCTCTCAAAATGGAATGCTTACCCTGATTGTTTCTACATTGAAATGTCTATGAGTGTGCTGCTTGGAATTATTTGATTATTGTCAGATACAACATGACAGTTTTTCCTGCAAATATGTCATGAAAAACCTGCGAATTGGAAGTTCGTAGGCATAGTTGAAGGACTTACTGTATGCAATTGAATATCATTGGCCTGAATTGCTTGGTTTGATTATATAACGCAACAATATTTGGTCCGTTGTTACTGTTGAAAGTGTTGCTCAATGTGGATAGAGCTTATCCTCTAGGTTTGTGTTTGCAGAACTTCAAATCCATGCCTTTCCCGAGATTCTATTGCATTTCGTGTTTGCCACCGAAGGACAGACCATTTGAATTATATTTTGGGCAACTGGGATAATCAAAGGAAAAGATCTCTTGCGATGCTTGCTTTGTTGGGTAAAAGTAATCCTCGTCTTGCTTTCTGTCCATTGGATCACAATAAACTGAACTCTGTCTGTCGGAAAGCAAGAAGGGTCATCCACATCCGTCCCCTCGCATCTACTGATGATGGGGTAACTGTCAATGGAAGCCCTCCAGCAAGTACCATCAATGACAATGATGTGCAGGAAATAAGAGTCAAACTCAATCAGTCACTACAAGACGAAGACTATGGTGGCAGACTTGTTCAATCTTTACATGACGCAGCCAGACTTTTAGAGCTAGCAATTAAAGAGCAAGGTTTGCTGTCAAAATTATCTTGGTTTTCAACAGCTTGGCTTGGTGTGGACAGGATCGCGTGGGTCAAAACATTTTCTTATCAGGTTAGTGCTTAAGATTAATTTTGAGAAAGCATGCACTTCAAACCTGCCATCTTTGATCTATTGAAGCTGCTTGTGACCAGTCTACAACATGGAGAAATAATTCTGTGTTTCTTATTGTGCAATATCTCTCTGTGTTTCATGCATTTTTAATAATAGTTTCTAAAATTTCTTTTCTTGTTTCAAATTTATTGGTACAGTTCAGATTAATGTGATTTATCTGACTCTTTGATTTTCGCCTTCAATTTTTAGATTTATGCAAGAACTTGCAAGAATTCTTATTTGTTATTCTTTATTCCACTTTCTTCTTCCTTCTGTTACAAGAAATTCAAATTAGGCCATTTGATGATTCCCCATCTCTCAGGCTTCTGTCTACTGCTTATTGCAAGCAGCATGTGAGGTTTCTTCCAGAGGAGATGGTAGAGACAGGGACATAAATATCTTCGTACATAAGAGGTATTCATTTGTATCTATATCAGATACACAGCTTAAGAGGCTGATTCACATTACTTAGAATTTTGTTTACATCTTTCTCTATCATTCTACTGAATATCTCACATCAACTATTGCCCATGCCATCAGTGCTTGTGCAATGTCCAAGGATTCGTTTTGAAAGTAT
The DNA here is from genome assembly GCA_027479065.1 of Erythroxylum brevipes. Taxonomy (NCBI): domain Eukaryota; kingdom Viridiplantae; phylum Streptophyta; class Magnoliopsida; order Malpighiales; family Erythroxylaceae; genus Erythroxylum; species Erythroxylum brevipes. The sequence continues at coordinate 50,074,000 of JANIHY010000004.1, read as the reverse complement.
TTATAAAATGAAATAAGGGAAATCAAGTTGGGATTTTAATTATCTGGACCATGAGATTTTTCATCTGCTGTTTAAAAACTTTTTTAAGGATTAGTACAACTGAACCTGCCCACTCCTCTTCCAAAACATATCTCCTGTTTCTCTCTATCTGACTAATTTAGCTTTCATATAACATACAGCACCAGAACACGTTTCCAGACAATCTGAACTTAGCTAAGGCTTCACGTTAAACTCATGGATGAAAGCATCATTTTGGTTCTATGTTAGGATAAAGTAGTATTACTTTTGGATTCTCACAAATCTAGCTTTGTAGTTCTCAAACAATCCTAAACTTCAGCATTTTTGTTCCACTCTATCATTGAATTAACATCCCATCTAGGTTGCATGGGAGATTGCTGTTGTCTGGATTTTATTACTACATTCTTATCAACATTTAAGGATGATTTATGCACTCTATGATTTGCATGCTTTGTTTCTATCTGTGTTAGTATTTGTTTGATGCAGTTTACTTCGGCTATCTGCCCCTCTTGAGAGTTTAATCAGGGAAAAACTATCTGCTAAACAACCCAAAGCTTGTGACCGGTTTTGGAATGAGCAATTACCAGCTGTAGTAGCATCATTTTTGAACTATTTTGAAGGGGACACACGTTTCAACACTGTTACAACTATGTATGATTCTGCCTTCCTGCTATTTCATCCTTACAGTTTTTCTTGATTGTTGTATTTTTTTTTATATCCAAGTGAAAATTTGTTTGTTGTGATCATTTCTAGGTCAGGAAACGGTGTTTTGTTGGAGTCAGGGAATGGAAGTGATATCTCACTTCTTTTACTTGCCTTGACTTGCATTGCAGCAATCACAAAACTGGGCCCCACAAAAGTTTCTTGCCCACCATTCTTTTCCATGATTTCAGATATAACTGGTAGATTGATGGAATTGCTAGTTGATTTTATTCCCATATCCCAAGCTTATAGCTCTATAAAAGATATTGGTCTTCGAAGAGAATTTCTTGTCCATTTTGGTCCTCGAGCTGCAGTTTGCAGAACCAAAGATGATCATGGTTCAGAAGAAGTTGTGTTCTGGGTTAACCTTGTGCAGAAACAGCTGCAGCGAGCTATAGATAGGGAGAGAATATGGTCGAGACTAACAACATCTGAAAGTATTGAGGTTGGTATTGAGTGTGTCTTAATGAGCAATTTCAAATGCTAATATTGTGAAGGCTGGCTGTCTGAATTCATGATTGAGAGTGAATGAGAAAACCCTGTGGTTGTAGTGATCCATTCTTTTATAATGTCTGAGAATCAGGTGCCAAGCATCAACCTCATGCGCCCATTTTTGAAAAATACCCTGTATCATGGAAGTCACAGTAAGTGGCCAGTACAGTTGATAATACTTGCGAGTCGTGGCTGTTAATTTCTTCGGAATGTCAGAGTAAGACTGAGATGTTTCATCAGTCTTGTTTAATGGTTGAGTGACAAGCATATGATTATGAAAATCAACCTTAATAGTCCTTCAGTAGCTTTCTGCTGGTAGCCTTTCCAAGAGAATAAGTAGAATAACTTATGAATGGAAGGAATCATCTTACCTTTGGAATCACATTCTGGGGCACATGGAAAGTTCATACAAGATCAGTATAGGTGGAGTTAGAATTGGGAATTCAGTCGATGCTAAGTCTTGAGTCAAAACATTTTTGGAATAGCAAGAAGTACTGATCTTTAGGCCACAAGTTAGGCTGCGTTGCCTTGCTCAAATACCATCCTAGCTTTATCTTTTACGTGAATGTTAACTAAAAACATGAGTCTCATTTGGCCTTTAAGAATAAGTTGGTACCATCAGATAAAGGTGCTTTTGTTATACAGATTCTGATGCTGCAACATGTGGAAGTTATCTTTCTAACATCTGAAGAAAATAAACAATAGACAAATAAAGTTGCACTTATGTGGTAGTTATGTTAAAGTAATTGCTAATTTAATGCAGGTTTTAGAGAAGGATTTGGCTATATTTGGATTCTTTATTGCTTTAGGAAGGAATACACAGTCATTTTTATCTGCTAATGGGTTTGACGTGTTAGATGATCCCACCAAAGGCTTCATAAGGTAGCTTTTGACGCATTTATAACTGTCAATTCAATTAAAAATATTGTACTATTTTCCTTTGGTTGTGTTTTTATTACTGATTGCTTAACTGCAGGTACCTTATTGGGGGCAGTGTATTATACTATCCTCAGCTTTCATCAATTAGCTCTTATCAACTGTATGTGGAGGTCAGCTTGTTGAACTACTGTTAAACATATATATGAATCTTTGAGTAACTGTTGATGATTCCAATATGCATTTCGGTTCCATAGGTCGTCTGTGAAGAATTGGACTGGCTTCCTTTCTACCCAGGCAACCACAGCTCCCCCTTACAATCTCATGGTGGCATAAACAAGAATGAGGGTCCTGCAAATGCTGAAGCTATCCCTAAAGTATTAGATGTATGCTCTCACTGGATACAGAGCTTTATTAAATACAGTAAATGGCTGGAGAACCCTTCAAATGTTAAGGCCGCAAGATTTCTCTCCAAAGGGTAAGTGAATTGGACTTCCATTAACATGTAAAGTTACTAAAACTTCAATTCTTACAGGTTGTGCATTTTTGTTATTTAGGCACAAGAAATTGACTGAGTGTATGGAAGAACATGGGATGCCACAGTAAGTTATTCAGGCATAAACTTTATAAAATGAAAGATTTTCACAATGGTGATTCAAAATCAAAGTTAATGGAACGATGCAGGATATTGCAAGAAAGCAATGGCAACAATTTTGTTGGATCAGAAATTGACTCATCATCAGTGGATAAGGAAATGGATTCCTTTGATAAGGTTTTCATCAACCTTTTGAATTTAACTCCATTACAATGTGTATCAGTATTTACCATTCATATTTGGAGCTCGAAAAGCACAACTTTTTATGTCATTTTAGGGATTAAAAAAGTGACATCTCCTTCTTGAATGCTTTAATTCTTGTTTATGTGTTTCAGCTAAATTGTATTCCTTTCCCATATATTGTTCTCCATAAATTGCTGGTTGGTGCTAATGACCCAAATAATTCAAATCAGTTGCATTTATGATCTTGGAGTTGGTATGCAATTGGAATGAATGCTATTTCTCTTGAACTATATTCATGTACAGATAATATAGCTTTTTGAAAGGGGAGATTAACCAAATATGACAAATTTTTTCACAGGATTAGTAAAAGGGTGACATTATTTACAACCTTTAATAATTCTGTTTGTAAAAGGCACCTTTACTTTCTAATCTTCAATTTCCTCTTGACATTTTGGTCTTTTTCATATGTTTAACAATTTTTACAGTTTTTTAGAATCTCCAGATCCAAGAGTGTGCTATGTTTTACTTCTTCTGAATTTGGTTATATCGATCTGATTCTATGTTGCTTCCCTTAGGCATTGGAAAGTGTTGAGGAAGCCGTGATAAGATTGGAAAATTTGCTGCAAGAGTTGCATATGTCCAGCTCTAAATCTGGAAAAGAGCAATTAAAAGCTGCTTGCTCTGATCTTGAGAAAATAAGGAAACTTAAGAAAGAGGCAGAATTTCTGGAGGCATCTTTCAGGGCAAAAGCAGATTCCCTTCAGCAAGTATTCTTTCAACGTTATTGTAGTAGTTGATAGATCTTGTATGAAGCCGTATATGCTAACTGCATTCTTTGTCTCAAATTGAGCTGACTTGCAAAAATTAAAGAGTGTTTTACTGTGTGCAATCTTTTTCTTCCTCTTCTTTGCATGGGTTCTCACTTGATGAAAAGGGGAAAAAAGGAACCATATAGCTTCTTTTTCACTTTTCTGCTTGTTTCAAAGTCATGTTGGCTTTTCTAGTAAGTTGCTATAATTTGATTGTTATTATGTGCGTCTCAGTTACCTGAATATGTGACAGTTTGGATGTTGGAATTTTCTTGTGTATTATACTGATACTTTATAACTGTTCTGATAATTTAGGTAGAAGATGATAATGCTTCACTTTCTGTTAGTGAGCGGCAACAGCAATTAAAAGGAAAGCAGAGAAAAAAGAATGATTTACAGTTAGATGGTGGCACCAGGTATGCAAGTTTGTATGCTGTTCTTATAGTGTTAAATTCTCACAAAACTTTGCTTTCTTTCATCCTGAATATCTGCCTCTTTCTCACACTGACAGCAAATTGCAAGGTGTGTGGAACTTCTTTGTGCGCTCACCAACTAAGAAACATGGTTCCAGCTTGCCAGTTGCTGATGTACTCCTCTCTACAAATAGTCTAGATGGATTATTTATTCTTATATTTATATATTATTTTGTTATTATCTTGAGTTCAAATATCATCTACTAGTCTCAGTTTGGGATTTAGGAGCAATGACATCTATCTTCAAGGAAAAGAACCACAAAGATTCTTTATCAAAATCCACAACTTTAACTGTTGTATCTGCTTCATTTTACATTTTGGTTCACTTGAAGAGAAAACACAGAAGCAGAAATAAGTTTCCATATGGAGGGGTTTATGTTCTCATCTTTCCTTATTACCTGCGTACATTTTCTTCTTTGGAGATTGTACAACATCCCGTATGATAGGCTTGTTTGGCTGCCAATCAATATTTTCTTTTGGTCAAAATGCCTTATTGCTTAGGTTTTCTGTATATCCTTTTTTTCATAAACTCTAGTTATTAGTCGATGTTACTTAAAAAAATCCTCCTAGTACTGTATTAAAATAAAATATGTAAACCCAAGCTTGTGTACTGCATGAAAACAATGTAAGACGTCCACATCATGATGTAGAGCATACCTTCTGATGTTATTCCATAATTGTTAACAATCACAATCTTAAGTCCACGTCATGATGTAGAGCATGCCTACTAATGTTGGTCCATAATTGTTAACAATCACAATCTTATATTAAAACCTTGTATAAGAAGTTATAATCCTTGGTAAGAGTTGTAATTAGAGTTTAATTGAAACTTAGCATGTTTTGATGATTGATGAAAGATACTGAAGAACTCATCAGGTTAATTAAGATGCAGTCCGATTTATGAGCCTTGTTATTTACTCTGCTATGTGTGGATATTTACTTTTTTTACGTTATTTGTCATCATATCAGCTGATTTATCACAATTGGGAAGTGTTTTTAAATGTTACATAGAATTTGTTTGACGGATGCAGGGAGATGAAGCTCCTTCTGCTATTGAGGACTTGGAGTCGAATGAAATTCGCCGTTTTGAAGTTTTGAGGAATGAGCTTATGGAGCTAGAAAAACGAGTGCAAAAAAGTACCAATCAATCTGAAAATGAAGAGGTGTATCTCATGCTTTGAAAGATCTTTCTCATGAATGTTCTAAAAGTTTCATGTTACCTTTTAGGATTTTTACTTCGTGTTTTGATCAACATGGAATAACAAATATCCTGACATGGAGTGCGAAGGCTTAAAACAATTCCCTACTAATTTATGTTCATGGTGATCTCTGTCATAACAAGCATTTACATCCGACTGTTTATGACGTTTTTGCTTTCTTCTTGTAGTCTTATTTTAAATAGTTTGAGTTTTTTTGTAATTGGTTTTGTTTTTCCATGATCAATTTTTATTTACTCTCAGGTTTCCTTCTGCTATATGTTTCTAATAAGCTAATTCTACATCTTTCAGGAATATAAGTTTAGAGATGACAGCACTAATTACCTTGAAGATGCCAGAAGAACCCAATTGATTAAGGTTCAGAAGAAAGAAAATTTCATTGGAAAATCATTGGATAAGCTCAAGGAAACTAGCACGGTATGGCTAGTGCATTCTATTTGTTAGTAAATAATCATTTGGGACAGCTTATATTATTGGATCACCCTTAAAAGTTCAAGGTCTATCCTTTATATACCAGTTCCATTATTGGTATTTATAATCTTATTAGCTGGGCCAATTATATTTTTGTTCTGCATACTTCCTTGGCATTATACTTTGAGGTGATAGAAATTTGCTGAGATGCATTAAAGGTAACTGAGTTCAGTGATTGTCTTTGTTGGAAGTGGAAAAGCCAACTCTGGATCCCTCCTGGATGCTCCATCCATCACCTTTCCATCTCCCACTCCTTGTTAAGCTCTTTATTAAGAAATCATTCAGTAAAGTGTTTAAATTGCCCATGTCCCAAGAGTGGATTACACTTAACTCTAGTTATATTCTCAAGGAGAAGCAATTGAGCTAAAAGTATCAGTCAAGCACTGGTCTGTGATTACCTCGAGGGGACTTAATCTTGAGATTGTTAGTCGTAAAAGCTATCATACTTGTTAGAAGTTATTCAATCCAAAAACTGAAGATGTTAGGTGAGGTGAACAACTGAATCATATATCACTGTTAACATTATTCTCTCCCCTTTCCTCCTTTGCTCTTTGACACATTCTTAATTATATTGCAAGAATTGATTTGAGATTACTTAATGATAAGGTCAAAGTTTTTCAAATAAAAAGTTGGCATCACACTTGAGAAGTTGAATGATGAGAGACAGGTCAACTAGTCAAGGTGGCTGTTGATGGATAACAGGTGAAACAGCAGCTGTGTTATTACAGATTAATTAATCATATTTGTTAGTTGATTATAGTTTTCCAGATAGACACCTATGGCCCATTTTAGGATGGACTCTGGGGCTTATTAATCCCATCTAACAAATTAGTTAGTCAGATGAGGGAAAAAAAAGTGAATTGACTTGGTCCTCTATTTTCTCTCTTCTGTGGTCCTCCTCTATTTTCTCTCTTCTATGTACTTGAGCTCTCTTCTTCTCCACTTCTATTCCTACTATCTTTTTCTTGTATAAATTTCCATCATTTGGACCACTCTTTGTATTTCCTCTTAACAGTCATGCTTGTACTTGAGATATTTCCATCAGTATATGCTTGCTTTATATGACTGCTGTGTGGAAATTGTAATTATGTGTAATGGAGCAGAATTGAGAACAATGTACATCTTATCCTTTGTAATGGTTGAGAATGAACATCTCATTCGATTTCTGTAATTATGTGTAATAGAGCAGAATGAGAACAATATACATCTTTTCCTTTGGAATGGTTGGGAAAGAACATCATTTCGTTTGAATTTGAACCTGATCGTACCTATTTATGCTTGCAATAATATATCTGATAAAATGAATTTGAACCTGATAATACCTATTTATGCTTCCAATAGTAATATTTGAGAAAACTAATCCCAAGTCCACCCCAAAAGGCATCTTAATAGGAGGAGGACTATCCAAGAATTATAGGGCTTGTTAGGCTCACTCTTGCTCCTAGTTTATGTGGGAGATTGATACAAACTAGGCCTAACTCCACCCCAAAATGATAATCCAAGCCTTCTTATAAGGCTTGTTATGTTCTTGCTTGCAGTAATTGTTGGATGTTGATACACTGCAATATCCATCCGTCTTGTTCTCTTGACTCTAGATGATCCATTATAATCGGGGTTTGAACTTTAATGTCTCTGTTTTATTTGTTAGTTTGTTAACATGTAAAAATGTGAACAGGATGTTTTGCAAGGAACTCAGCTTTTGGCTATTGATGTTGCTGCTGCCACGGGGTTGCTGACAAGGGTGTTGATTGGAGATGAGTTAACAGAGAAAGAAAAAAGGGTTTTACGGAGAACGATGACTGATTTGGCATCTGTGGTTCCAATTGGCGTTTTGATGCTTCTTCCTGTAAGTGAGACTCTTCCATTGTTAATTTATTTTTCAGGTTGTTGGAATTTGATATTTTTTTCAAAATTAAAAGTGTAAAATATCCTTTTTTTAATGAAGTCCGGGCTTGAGTTGTTTAGGCCCAGAACTACCCGAGGCTTAACTTTTTTAAGTAAAATGATGACATTTTGCTTAGAAAAATTGGACCTCGGACCAGCCTGGGCCTGATTTGGCCCATGGACCGGTATATTAAAAACACCTGAATTTAAGCCTATAGGCCAGTCTATTGCCATCCCTAATTTTGGATAATGGTAAGTTCTAATATATTTCTGCGCCATATAGCATCACTGGGGTTTAATACTCTGCTTATCGACAGAATCACCTAAATTAAAAGGTAATTTGATTTTCACAGGTCACTGCTGTTGGGCATGCTGCAATTTTGGCTTTTATTCAGAGATATGTGCCAGCGTTGGTACATATGATTCTTGACCTTATCAGACTGCTGTTGCAGTCTCTTTAGATGTTAAATCTGCTGTTATCAGGGGTCAATAATAATTTTCTTTTGGCAGATACCTTCCACTTATGGGCCAGAAAGGTTGGATCTCTTGAGGCAGCTTGAGAAGGTAAAAGAAATGGAAGCAAGTGAAATGGATGCCAAAGAAAGTGGAGATGAATTAGCCTAATAAGAAAAAGCTAAAGTCATGTACAGATCCTGACTACAGACAATTTTTTAATTTTCACGATGGGGTAATAACTGTTTCCTGAATGTTACTTGGTTCGGAATCCAATTGACAGTAAATTAGCGTAAATAATTTCATTCCACAAGTCTGGTATTCCAGGTAGGCACCAGTGGCTGCAGTCTTGAGGAGCAGGAATTGGAGTCCCTGGTTCACGATGCATTGAAGGGTGGCCGTCATACCTGAACTGAGACAAATGTGTAATGTCTAAGAACCAAGCTCTCTTGTTTCCGTTTTCCATCTGTCTGATAACATTTGAGATATATTGGTTGTAAATTGGCTCAGGTTGGATCTGACTGTAGTCTGTATCCGGTTGCCTATCTACATCACACCGACCACCATCATTCCATGCCCCGTTCCTGCCAATTTAAACATTAAAAATTTCATAGTAGCTAGGGTCAAAATCAATTTGTGTAACTTAAGGTTTGATCATACTAATATATCGAATACAGTGTATTTTTTCTTATGCTCAAAGTACTTGCCTGTAATGTACTGGGGAGTAGCTACGAAAGAAGATCTGTGTCCTGTTGGAGTTTAATATATCCAGTGCCCATGCCTTCCATGTTTGCAGAGATATTTCAAAAGCTTCTATTGAGCTCATGGACATATTTACCTTCCCTCCCTCCTCAAAATAGCAACCCCTGGATATGAGCAGAACAGTTTTATCTTTCTCACATAAAGCTTGGCAATAATATTTAATAGGGAAGATTTAGAGGAGAGAAGCCATAGTAAGTAACACCAGTCATGGGAGGAGAAAGGAAAGTTTGCGATCCATACATGGTGACAGTTTTATCTTCATTCCACCAATGTCCGGCGTTGAAAATCATAACATCAGCACCTGCCCACTTCTTGGAGAACCAGTGCAGTCGGTCAACTTTGATGGTGGTTTTGATGTCGGGGGAGGCATTCTGGGGTGGACGACCGATGGTCACTAGGAAAGGTGTCCTGTAGTATTGGACAGAAAGGTTGTAATCACTGAAACGCATTGAAAGGAAGCCCTTGTGTTTAGAAATGGGGTTCCCATTTTCTTCATATATTGTGGAGACGTTAGAAATTCCTTGTGCGAGCATGCATAAGAATGACTCCCACTGGTTTCGCCCGATGGAGTCTCCGGCAAATACTATTCTTCCGTTTCTGCTCCTCTGCAGAAGATCCGTTGCATTAAATCTGCATATAAATATTTGAGGCTTTTGTGTTAGCAGAACTGTTTGTCATTTACTGCTGGTAGATACATTGGGTTAAAGTGCGTTTGGTCTTTCCATGACACTTGAGATCTTTCAGAACTGTTGGATTATGGGCTTTATCTATGTTGCACCATGCCAAGCCGAAAGTTTAAACCTTCCAAGTTTAGTGTACAAGCATACACTGACCAGACTCCGGAGGTTTGTAACAATGAAATTTTAAAATGGCTATTTGCTCCATTTGTAACATGTAGACCACAACAAAAGAGTGGACTGTTAATTTTGTTGTCCAGAAATTTTCAAAGTGGAGCATAATATACTTCGATCAAGCATACGTTTGGTTTTAGTTAGATGTGTTCAACACCAAAAGTACACTAGAAGTATAAATATTCATCATAATTTGTTCAATGTAAACTCCAATTTTTAAAATATATCATTTTTGAAATTTACAAAATTAAGGTTAA
>JANIHY010000004.1:49972678-49982714 GCA_027479065.1 Erythroxylum brevipes | reverse complement strand
ATAGTATGAAATCCCTATGATTATAGGGTCTTTAATTCATGATTGTGAATGTTATGGAAATGTATGTATGTATGTATCGTATGTTTGTTTGTGCCTAAATGTTGGGATCGGGTCCGACGGTTCGGGTGGCCCGTTGGGGCGCAGCCCAGGGGCCTCCTCGGGATTCGGACATCCGGGGCCCGGGCCCGGGCCCAACATTTACTTCACGAAAGGGTCAATCAGCACACTTACCAATATATCATTGAAAAGGTCTAACATCGCCTTTTTGGTTGGATAGGGCAGCAACTTTCATTAACCGGTCGTACTACCTTGATTCAATCTGTTATATCCGCACCCCCACGTATAATATGCAGATTGTTCACCTCTGATGATGCCTCTGTGACGATTTAGAAACAATCATACGCAACTTCTTGTGGGGCTCCACACTGGGAGCCCGAAAGATCCATCTTGTGCAATGGGACACTGTATGTACGCCCAAAACACTTGACGGGCTTGGCATCCACAAAATTCGAAAAACCAATGATGTGCAGTTAATCAAACTTGGGTGGGCATTGCTCTCGAAACCTAACAAGCTTTGGGCCCGCATTTTGGCGGCCAAGGACAAACTAAATGTTCACAATCCACTTACTACTGTGGAGGCCACCGGTGGTTCCATGACCTGGAAGAGCATTAAAGCTGTTTGGCCTCAAGTCATTCGAGGCATGAAATGGGTGATATTTGATGGGACGATGACACGTTTTTGGATGTAACTTTGGGTGGAGGACTCGAGACCGTTACTCTCCCACACCCTGAGGCCTATTTCTCCTTCCATGCTATCTCGTAGTGTGCAGCAATATATGGATAGCTCAGGTAATTGGTCATGGCATGAGTTTCAGTCTATCCTTCCTCACTCTATTTGTCTGTTGATTGCAGGTATTCTCCTACCTCAACCACATTTTGGGACAGATAGACTGCGCTGGGGTAGGTCAGACATCGACAAATTTTCTACTACCTCTGCGTACTCGATGCTTATGGACCATGCTTCCCATGACACTAACGAATGTTGGCAGCTTATCTGGCGTTGGGCCAGTCCTCCACGTATTCGCTCCTTCCTCTAGCTACTGGCCTAAGATAAGCTACTATCCAATCAATAATGGATGCGCCGACGACTTCTTCCGATGGCTGATTGTCATCATTGCCAGGCAGAGGAGTCTTCTCTCCATGTGATGCGCGATTGCCCCAGAGCTAGACGCTTATGGTTCGCCTTCCCTCCTCAGGCCCTCTCCTTTGACTTTTTCAACCTTCGGGCCAACGATTGGCTTTCCATAAATCTTCAGCGACATCGACAGATTTGTGGATTTGATTGATCTCTCATTTTGGGACAGCTTATTGGTTCTTGTGCTTGTGTTAGAATCAATCAATTTTTAATCCTCAGTTCTCCTGGCTTACTTCTCTTGTTCACACTCTTCTCGATTATGTGCACCGGATACACAATACTTCGAGTTGGTACAGGAGAGCAGTGCCTGACCACCACACGTGTCACACGTAGTTTATCGGTTGGAGTACCCTAGGGTCGGGATGGGTGAAACTCAACGCAAGCGGGGCGAGTCAGACAGACCCTTCCTTGGCCTTCCCGGGTGGACTTATTCGGGACAGTAACGACTCCTGACTTGGGGGTTTTGTCTAGAGCCTGGGTTGGTACTCCTCTTTCACTGTCAAACTTTGGGGTGTGTTCACCAGCTTGCAGCTGACCTGGGACTTCGGCTATCGTAGGGTGATCTTGGAGTTGGATTCCTAGGTGGCACTGTAATCCATTTCTGATTCTGACACCCCATCACATCTCCTAATCCCCTCATATTCGGCATCACTGAATTTCTTAGCTGTAATTGGACGGTTCTCCCTCGTCACACATACATGGAAGGCAATCGATGCGCCGACTGGTTAGCCACTTTTGCAATCAATTTTGATTTGGGTGTTACCACTTTTGTAAATGTGCCCTCAGGGTGCCTTTCGATCCTCCTAGAGGATATTGCGGGGTATAGCCACCCACGCATTATTATGTAATTGTTTTTATTACTTTCCTTTCTATCCAAAAAAACAAAAAGCATAAATTTGGAAATCATTATCGATAAGAAGAAAAATGCCCTGGCTAGGATGAACCTTTAAATATTAAAGGACACGCATTAGGGCATCCATATGTGCTTGAAGAGGAAATTGTATGAACTGTAGAATTGGGGTTAAGGAGTGCTATAATTCCTATAATGATCAGGATCACTAATAAATTGACCTGTAGCAAGAGTGAGCTTATGATTTTATTCAATGAGAAAATCAACAAGTTTGACTCCTAAGACACTACACTCAGCAAGAATAGACATCATATATTTCCATTGACTCAAGAAGGCGAGCTACCTTATAGCCTAGAAAGTATTTTATAAGGCCTAAGTCCTTCAAATGATAGCAACGATGAAAATGTTGCTTGAATTCAATGAGAGTTGCATAGTTACTTCTTGTGAAAATTAAATCATCAACATAGACAAGAACATACAATAGGTGCATACAGATCTATCCATAAAGATCCTCATAGAGAAATACGTTGTTAACATTGATTTGGTGAATTTTCCAAGCCCATGTAACAATAATAGTAAGAAAATTATAGATTCTCACCATCTTAACAATAGGGGAAAAAGTCCCAAAATAATTAATGCCAACAACCTAAGTATTGCTGAAAATAACCAAGCAAGTTTTTAACGTTCAACAGTGCCATTTGAGTTGTATTTGATCTTATAAACCAACTACTTTCTTGTCAAGAGGAGGATCCTTAATTATTTAAGTTCTATTACATTCTAAGGCATCAATTTCAACAGACATGGCGATACACCAACCATGAGCATTCACAATGTCTTTGTAAGAAGTAGGATCATAATTTGCAGTAACAGTTGCAAGGAACAATTTGTGTGCTTAGGAAATTAGTACAAATCATATAATTAGTTATAAGATAAGGCATACCTAAGGACCCACAAGGAGAAGACGAGACGAGAGAGGGGTCTATATAGAATCCTGTGTTGCAAACATAATCTTGCAAGCAAGTGAGGGCCTTTTAAGTACGCTACTAACATTCAAAGGTAGTATCAAATTGAACAATAGAAGGATCATTAGTGGAAATTACACTAGTAGGAGTTGTTACATCATCCATGTAGCATCCCACTCCCGCAAGACCCGAATCCGATATCGATGGTGATATCCGAGCCTATGCCCCACGAGGGTGGTATGCTAGAGCAGTCAAAACAGTTCAAAACCTAGTAAGACATTTTTCTTTTTGAAAAAAACCATCGAGTGCGCGTAAATCAGTAAACCATTTAGGCCTGTGATACGAAAACATTTTCAGTCAAAACACTATTTCAATAATCAATTTACAAGACAGCAGTAATCAATTGGGACCTTTTTCAATAACAGTACAAATCTTGCGTAATTACAAATTTTCATAAAAATCGGAATGACTCAAATGCAGACGTGAACTGATCCCGACCCTTTACTCTGACTTGCTAGCAGTAATCATACTCTCGTTTGTCTAACGGGGTACTCTTTAATGCCTGAAAATTAATTGCAATATTGGGTGAGTTTGTGAACTCAATGAGAAACTATCATCGATGGTTCACTCAATTCATGCATATACACACAATTTACCAAATATCACATACGATCACATTTCTCAAATGCACACGATTCATGCTCAATCCTATGTATATGTGCAATGCACATGTGACACTTTTCAATTTAATACGGTGTTGTGACCGTGTGCCTGAAATTATCCCAGTGACGGGCACATTACGGTGAGCCTGTGACTCTGAAATATGTTGGGCGTGAATGCCCTGATACGGTGAGCCTGAGGCTCTAACAGTGCGTTGGGCTTGAGGCCCTGTTACGCTGAGCTTAAAGCTCTGATATACGTTGGTTGCTCCGGTCACAACTGTCATTATCTGATCATACTTTTATGCATGAATGCATATGCTCCAATTTCTATTTACAGTCATTTACATTGTAGTGACCAATTTCAGTTTCTTCGGACCTTCGGTCCGGTATTTCAGTCATATACATTTACAATTTATTTCATTTATGCATTCATGTTCATTTACACATAATAGCACTTCAACGGCAAGTTCTCAATATTCCGGACACCCATAGTCCGAAATCAATCAAAATCAAACACACATATCCATCCGTTTTCTCCACATAGCATCAGTGCATAACATTTAAACACATAGAAAATTGAGGAACCAACTAGGTTACTCACCTGTACTTCCGAGCTACATCCTGGAAGTCCCAGCAATGTCCGTGGAATATCGATCCATCGGAGCCTCTATAACAGTCAAATAATTACCCAATTACTAATGCACAGTCAAAATAATTTGATGATGCACATGCCTTAATTAAAAGATGTACGATGCCTATTCATGACTTTCCCGGTGCTATTTCCCATTTTCTGCTTTCTTTGACAAATTCTACTTTTCCACTTAATTGATCAATAATGATTCAATTCCAATTCAATAACATGATACAGAACTCCATCAATTCCATTTCTAATATTCAGTCAATTTATCATGTCATACTCGCTAGGATATTACCTCAAAATCAATATCACTAATCTCTAACTCGAATTCATCCTTTATGTTTAGTTCTAATTTCCAAAAGCCTTTCTTTACATTTAGGGACCTCACAATTTTACCCCAATTACCAAGAACAATCCTTAGATTAAAATACAATCACATTCTTAACTTTCTTTCACTAATCGGGATCCTAATAATTTACATTCAAACTTTCATTTTTTTCCTCATTTGTAGACCTCTTTCTCTAGATCACAACGAATCAAACATCACCTCAATTAGAGGTCTACACCATTATTTATGCCCCAAAAATCAAATTAAATCCCATCAGAAAACTATCCCTCGCCGCGACCTCCAGCCATTCGTCGCGGCGTCATGCAGGCGCTCGCCGCGAGTACAATGATGCTCGCCGCGGCGAACGTTCTCCTTAGGGCTCGCCGCGACGCATAGAAGGGAACTCGTCGCGGCGAGGAAAACTCGAGTTCGCCGCGACGTCGAGGAGCTCGCCGCGATGTCTTACATCTCGCTCGCCGTGACGAATTAAACATTAATTCGTCGCGGCGAGGCTTTACGCACCTCGCGACGTGCAAGTCACAAGTCGTCTTCTCCGATCGATTTTTCGCCCATTCTCTCTCTAAAACCAGTATTAATTCACCCCTAACTACCCCAATCACCATATAAATACCATAAATGCATCAACAACATTAAATAACAACATTTAAAACCCTATACTTACCAATCGAGCCACAAATCCTCAAATCTCCGAAATTTCTCTAACTCCTTCATTTTCTCCATCATCCACGGTTTTCACTCTCAAAACTCAACCATCTTCCCCTTCCTCAAGGATCAAGCTGTGCTTTGTAGGGAGAAAGAGCAACAAGCAACAATCGGTTATGGAGGATCGAAAATCACCAAAGGGGAAAAGAGCAATCGTGCCCTAGGAGAGAAATGATTTCTGTCAAGTTTAAAACCTAAGCTATTTAAAGGTTAAACCAATATGCCTCTTGTCTTTTTCCTCAAATCTCTTTCTCTTCGCAATTCATTTCCAGTTCAATTTGTCTCCAAATTTCAATGGCTCGACACATTAAATTTCTAGAATCATATGCCTAATTTTTCATGGCCATTTGACAATTATTTCAGTACTATACAGTCAATCAGTCCGCCACTCGGAAAATTTCCGGTCCGGACTTTTTCTCTCGAATTTCCAGAAAAATTTCTAAGGTTCACTATCGACTGATAGTCACTCTAATACAATTCCAATTCGATCTTCAAACCCAATTATTCCAAAATTCCCAATAAATCATAATCAAATCTAATTACATCACAAATCACAATTGCCCTCAGTATCACACTTAAAAGCCGGGAAAAAGTCATGAATGCATGTACCTATATGTGCATGTGCAAAAGACTCATTCCTCTAAAATTAGAAGCCAAATGAATGTTCAGTCGATAATATGCGATAAAAATCCTATCCCGTCCCAAATTTACCAATATACCCTTCCCATCGGTGACGGGATGCTACAATGTTCAAGTGAATGTCTTGATGATTTTGTGGCTGAATTAGAGACTAAATTGGAGGCTTATTGATGTAAGAATGGGGTTAGAATGAAAGGAGTTGTGTTAGGCCCGCATGACCCGAACTCGACATCGATAGTGATATCCGAGTCCGTACCCTGTGACATGAGCTCATAACAGTGTGAAATTATGAGTTTATTGCCTCAAAGTTGGTGGAACATAGTAGAAGAAAAAGATATTGTCATAACATTAGCAAAATGGATATGGTTGATGAAGAGAACCTTGTTTAAAACTAAGTCTTGAATAAAATAGATATTAATTTCAATTTTTTTGTACAAGCATAGAAACGAGGTTAACAACATGTTAGACACTAAGATTATCACATCACATAGTGGGTTTGATGCAAAACAAGCGTATTTCACCAAGTAGAGGGATGATTTAATAGAGTTCTGTAGTTGTGAGAGCAATACTTTGATATTTAGCTTCAATGTTGGACTTAGCAATTGTTGGTTATTTCTTGGCACTTTAAGAAACGTTATTAAGGCCAAAAAAGGTACAATAATCAGATGTAAAGTGACAATCATTAGGACAACTAGCCCAATAAGTATCACAAGAGGTTTAAAAGGTAAGTATTGGCAGTTAAGGGTGGAAGAATAAGAGTCTAGGTACTATTTTGATGAGGAGCGTTACTCTCTTTAAGTATAGCTTAGAATTAGTAGGGAAAACTTAATGGCTTGAGCGAAGGATGTAGGATTAGGATTATAAGGGTTGTAGGTAATGAGAGAGTAAGTGATATGATCTAAAAATGTTTGAGGAATATAGTGTGATCATATGCACATATGACTATAGGATGTGGAGATGGGGACTAAAAAATGGGATGAGAAAAAAAGATTGGGGGAGAAATGGAAATGGTGGGTAAGAGTAGTGGGTTGAAGGGGAAACGTAATGATATTAGAGACGAAGAGGAGGGAGAGGAAGCAATAAGAGGAGAGGTGGTATAACGAACATTGGTTTCAAGAAAGCGAATATGACGAGATGTAAAATTTGCATGTTGTGGGATTAAACAACAATTTCCTTTATAGTGATAATAATAGCTAGGAAACAATATGGTGTAAACTTTAATGTAAGTTTGTCAGGACAAGTCGAACCTAGAAAGAGAAAGTAGGTACAATCATAGACACAAAAACGAGAAAATTTTGGTTTTTTAATGAAAAAGTAACTCATGTTAGGGATTATTGTGAAAAACTTCAGTTAATAATAGGTTAATAAGATAGATAGCAATAAAGAATGCACCAAATTAGAAGGTATTAGGGAGAGAAGTGTGGAGAAGAAGAGTGGGACCGTTTTAGTAATGTGATGAAGTTTTTATTGAACAAGTATATTTTTCAAAGAGTATGGTGGCAAGAGATGTGATAAGTGATACCATGGGTGGTTAGGTATTAGGCAAATTTACATTTGATGAGTTCATAATCTCCATCGCATTAAAAAGTTTTAATATTAGTAGAAAAAAGATTTTCAGTGGTAGTTTTAAAATTTTGAAATCAAAACAAAGCATGAGATTTTTAACTTAAGGGAAATATCCATATGTAACAACTAAAATCATTTACAAAAATAATAAACTATCGATAAATAGAATGAGAAGATAATGGAGAGAGTCTCCAAATATTGCAATGGAGAAGTTGCAAAGGTTTAGTAGAAATACTTAAATATGATAGAAACGAAAGTTTTTTTTTTAGGATAATAAATGGTAGAAGGTAAGGAATTAGATAAACTAGAGAGACTATACTAGCATGAATGTCCAAGATGTTGATGCCATGGATTAATTGAAGCTTGAGTGATTGTAAAGGCATTTGATTTGTAAAGTGTAGAAGAATCTTAATCAGATAGAAATTATTATGGATAGAACTCGCAAAAAGCACAATATAATCAAAAGAATTAAATTCAATGAGATAAGAATTCTCTGTAATAAGTTTGGTTATAAGTGGTATATTTATGGTAAAATGTGGAAAAATTAAAATATCAGTAAGGTGAATTAGGCAAGTATGTGTAGAAAGAGTGAGAGCACTTTGTGAGTGAAATAATAAGGGAATAAATGATTAATTAACTATATCTATTTACCCATATTTAGCATATTTTGCTTGTTATTTGAGAGTTTTATAATATTTTTAGTACTTATTTTGCTTCAAGTGTGTTTTTAGGTGATAATTGCCTTCATAAGCTAAAAGGAGAAGAGTTTAAGTAAAATAGAGGCTTAAAATGAAAGTTTTGAAATAACTTTGGAGATACTAAACTGTGTAAGAGAACCGCGTAAGTCATTGTAAACATTTCAAGCTTTGAAAATGTATTTTATATCTGTATGGAGATACACACCTATCTATGTTGACATACACAGTCTTGTATAACTATGTAAGCTTTTGTGACTATGTAAAGTCGTAATTTAGAGGTTTTCGAGATACAAAATCACCTCTATAGTTGTATAAGTGATTGTGTATATTCTAGAAATCTTAATTCGTGATATAAAAGGAAATTATGAAATCTAAAGTGGGAGAGAGGCGACTCGAATCATATTAGACACGAAAGAAAGCAAAAAAGAAGCATGTCTAAACCAAAGACGAAGGAAAACACAAAGATTACATCACAAGATTTGATAAGAGCAACCTTTGATCCAAATTTTATGAAGACTTCATTAGAGATAAAAGGGGATATATATTATGAATTCTTTTAGTTCTATTTGTTCTTTTAAATATTTGATGATGGATTTGTTTTCTAAGTTTAGGAACTAAATTGTTTAGTGCCTAGGCTTGGCAAACCCTAAGTTAGGATTAATAGTATAATATAGTCTTTTATTCAATGTAATTTTATTGATTGGTTTATTGTTATTCAATTATGCGTTAATATTCTTGGACTAATATGCCTAGAATACTAGACTTTTTAGCAAGAAAGAGATTTTAGTTAATCAACCAAGGGTTTATTGTTAATAGTCTTGAGAAATATATTAATATGAGATAGAAATTTCCACAGTTCAATAATTAAGAACTTAATTGATTCAGAGCACCTGAATTAGTAGCATGTAGCAATATATCCTCATTTCTAGCAAATTTGACATTGTGGAGGTGGTTTATTGATGTAGATGGATCAATAAAAAAGATAAGTCGTTTAGACTTGGGCTTAGGTGTAAGATTGGCCCTAAAACTAAGTTGGATAAAACTAATGGTGAAATGGTCGACAGGAAGGATTAAGCGGTTAGTTAGTTTGATGATGATGGTGGTCATAAGACATTGTCCCATTTGAGTGTGGTGAATTATTAGATATCACGACTTGCCAATAGTTTCTTGATGCACTCATATTTTCTTATGTTTTTATACTTTTACACTTAGTTTTTATTCTCATTTGATGTCTAAATCACATAGCTTACATTGATTTTATCATTTCAAGTGTTTTAGGTGTCAAATGAAGAAAATCATCCTAAGGAGAGAGATTTAGGACTTTTGGATATCATTTTCAAAGTGAGGAGGTCAAAATACCCTAAGTTGACCAAATTTGCAGAAATCCTAATCCTATAAGGAATCCTACTTCAACTAGGATTTCTACATTTCAGAAGATTCTTGTTCGGCACTGCAAGGAATGGATCCAGGAGCAATCTAGAGGGTCAAGGGACATGTAGATTGGGAGAAATGAAGACTTTTTAAAAAAAAGTCCTACCCTGTAAAGGTCTTAATTTGGCAAGGAAAGAAGAAAACCTACTTCTACTTGGAAAAGAAGTCATCTCCTTGTAAAGATCCTAATTCTACAAAAGAAGAAGACCCACTTCTACTTGGAAAAGAAGTCATCTCCTTGTAAAGATCTCATGTCTACAAGGAAAGAAATACCTACTTTTACTTGGAAAAGAAATCCTCTCTTACAAGACCTCCTCCAATATAAATAGGGTCCTTTAGCATTAG
>JANIHY010000004.1:49939527-49957185 GCA_027479065.1 Erythroxylum brevipes | reverse complement strand
TAGAGTAACATTTTATATCTCAGGGTTTAATTAGCAACTTTCGTATAACACAGGGGTCGCTACAGCAATTTTGTCCCAAAGAATGATATACTTATAACAAGCATATCATCACTAGACAAAGATATCACAATCATTTCACCATCAAACTTCTTGATATATTTGCATGTGGATCTACCGGAAATAGCCTCACTACTATATAAGGATAAGATTGCATACTATCGGACCTCCCCAAATCCTGCTTCATTGCGAAATTTTAGACTGGATTGATGATGATGATGATGATGATAACACTTGTACACTTTTTAAGACCTAAGTTTAGCAAATATGTATGGAACTTGTTATAGCAGGCCCTTAGTGTCCATTTTAAAGCATACAACACCTTCTTTTTCTTAAAAGGATTACTCCAGGGACTAATCCCTTTGTTGCGGGAGCATCTCAAATCAAGGAGGGCTACAGCTGGCTCAGGAGTTTGTTGCATTTCCTAAGGTGGGGATTGAACCCCCTATTATTTAGTTAAGAGACAAAGGTACGTGGTCACAAGTCAGAATGTCGCAGGGCAGAAAATGTCCACTCAAAGCAGCGAAAAGCCCAAAAATCCCTACACCACCTGATCATCCTACAACGGAGACTGGTCAAACACTGATCACGGACACCAACTCCTTTTTATTGGTCCCTCACGACCTAATCCACTTTTCCAACCCGCAGGGGATCATTCCTCTTTCTCTTTATACCCAAACTTGGCTTAGAGTATTTGACTAGAGTCTGTGTCGAATCAAAACATAGCAACACTTCTGAAACTAGTAGTGGAAGCCATCAAAACATCCAAAAAGCTCTCAATTTTGTATCTTTTAGTCTTCCCTCTCTCTCTCTTTGATTTCATTCTCTCTGTCTTTCCCTTTCCCTTTCCCATTTCCCAATTCAAATTAGACCTTCAGTTTCAAATAATCCCATTTTCAGGCATACCGAAAAGAATAGCACCATCATGAGCAAAACCAAAACTTGGGGTTTAGTTTTCGTGGTTAAGATTAGATTTTTAGTTCATCGAGAGTAGAGAACAGTGGTTTCTATTGTTACTTCAGTGGGTGAGATCTGTGGAAGAGTAAAGTTGCGAGCTTTTGATAATGCCAAGGCATAGCAGAACTGGGATTGATGAGTTGCTTCCTGGGAAAATCCGAAAACGAGGTTGTTCCTCATCGGCTTCGTCCTCGTCGTCGATAATTCAGAATTACAGGTTCAAAAGGGCGATTCTAGTGGGGAAGAGAGGTGGATCTGGTACGCCTGTGCCGACGTGGAAGCTGATGGGGACTATACGGACGCCTTCATCGGCGTTGCGGGCCGTTGAGTCGCCAAAATATGCGCCGTCGTTGAACGGCGGAAAGGGTAAGCAGCAGCAGCTGCTGCAACAGCCGGTGTCGGCAAGGAAGCTGGCGGCGACGCTGTGGGAGATGAATGAGATGCCTTCACCGAAGATGAAGGAGGAAGGGATGAGAGGGTTAGATGAGAGGAGGTTGAGGAGAGAGGCTAGGGCTAGAGAAAGAACGAGATCGGTGAATTCAGGTTCTTTGCCTCCTCATTTGTCTGATCCGTCTCATAGTCCTGTCTCTGAGGTGGGTTTTCTTTATGTTTTTCTTGTTATTGATGTTTGGTCTGGTGTGCAGTTCATGGTCATGGATCAATTGTAACGTTGTTGTAGTGTTGTGTGACAATTTGTGTTTATTTTGTACTATTGGTGTTTCCAATTGTTTTGTTTGCTGACGCTCCTTAGTTTTGAAAATTGTGTTTTCTTGATAAATTTATTGCTTCAATGCGTTTCCTTAATATATTTAGTCTTGGATGTAACTACACATGGTGCCATATTGTGTTTGTAAATTATCGTATTCTGAGTAGCATGTGAATTGGAATATTTAGTTGGTATTTAAAGCTTGAAGCTGTTGCCACTAAATACAAGTTAACTTTTTGCATTCTAGTTTGTGTTAGTTTATGCTATTAGTCTCCAAAGTAGCTTTTCTTTGTCTGGTAAGGATATTTAGCCATGGAATCATAAGCTGTGATGGTTTGGATTAATGAACTGAGTGACAATTGTGTTAGGTTTGGCATTGTTAGTTTATCTAATGTTTCATTTGTTTCTTGACTTCATTAAGTTTTGAAATTATGTTTGTATATTTATTTTCTTTTATTTGAAATGAAGTTAAGCCATTAGAACTCCTTCTCATATATATTTTTTTTCTAGAGGATTGATCGATCTGGAACGGGAAGGTGCCATAGAAGAGTGCCTTCTAACTCCCAAAGGCTTAGGCTTCTGGATAATACTGTTGGAGCTTTTGACTCCATTAGCAATGGAAGCTTAATGGAGGTACACTAGATCTAAATGGACTTGTAGTTTCATGGCCCCAGCTTCTTAAAAATTGTTCCTATTTTCTATTCTTTCAAAGAGTAAAAACTCTTGGCTTCTTACATCTGTACTCTTCTTTTATTCCTCTTGTGTTTTGATTTATTGGAAAATTGAATTAATATTCTCATTTATACATAATCAAGCAAAATAATTATGAAGTTCATGTTTCCATTTATATGTGATTATGTTCATAGGCGGGAACTTGACTCTGAAATTCCTAAAGGTTTTCCAAAGGATGACAGTTGCATGAATTTTCAATGTAATTTTAGTACATGACCCAAGAAAAGTATAAGAAGGTAACTTGTTTTAAGTAATTTCTCCATGATTCTGTGTTCTGTCTCTAGAAATTATTTTCTTTCTGAAAATTGCATTTAATCGCACCCTTTTATTGTGTAACACACTGATCAGATTACCTTTCATTGTTATTATTTGAATATTGTGCATTTTTATCGCTTCATCATATTCTTCTTCTTTCACATGAGTTCTTCCCTTCTATACATTAGATCTTTGGTTTTTTTCTCTGAATGTCATATTATACCTTTTACATTCTTTATGGGGGAAAGTTGTCCTTCCTTTTCCCATGTTGTCTTCCCACCTGCATGCTTTTGAGTAGAATTACAACATGTTAATTCTTATTTTTAAATATTACTGTGGAGATGTGGATGTATTCATTTTCAGTATCTTTGGTTGTTTGACTTACCTTTGCCATAATTATGCAGATTGAGACAAGATCTCGAGCACAAACTCCTTCTGGGTCTAGTATTGGGGTTAAGAATCGGTTGAAGGATGTCAGCAATGCTCTGACTACATCCAAAGAACTGCTGAAAATCATCAACCGTGTATGGGGTACTGAGGATCGGCCTCCCTCCAGCTTATCTCTTATCTCTGCCTTGCATGCAGAGCTTGAAAGAGCTCGTTTGCAGGTTAATCATTTTATCCAGGAGCAGCGGTCAGATCAAAATGAGATTAACTATCTGATGAAGTGCTTTGCTGAGGAAAAGGCGGCATGGAAAAACAAAGAACAAAAAGTGGTTGAGACTGCTATTGAATCTATTGCTAGAGAACTTGAGGTAGAAAAGAAGCTAAGAAGACGGTTTGAAAGCCTGAATAAGAAGCTTGGCAAGGAATTAGCTGAAACTAAGTCTGCACTGGTGAAGGCTGTGAGAGAACTTGAGAACGAGAAAAGAGAGAGAGTTGTAATTGAGCAAGTATGCGATGAATTAGTGCATGATATAGGTGAAGACAAAGCCGAAGTTGAAGAATTAAAGAGAGAATCAGCAAAACTTTGTGAAGAGGTTGAAAAAGAAAGGGAGATGATGCAGTTGGCTGATGTGTTACGTGAAGAACAAGTCCAAATGAAACTTTGTGATGCTAAATATCATCTTGAGGAGAGAAATGCTGCTGTTGACAAGCTCAGGAGTCAACTTGAAGCTTTTCTGGGAACAAAAAGAACCAAAGAAAAAGGGCGCAGTTCTTTCAATCATCTAAATGATGAAGAGGTTGCATCTTATTTAAATAAAGCTCGAATGATTTCTCAAAGGCACGATGCTATTCTGGAGGATGGAGAAGTGGAAGATGGGTTGGAATGTGAGGAAGACATAGCAGAAAATGATCTTCATTCTATAGAATTGAATGCAGATAACAATGGTAAGAGCTATAAGTGGATATATCCTTCTGGCACCCCTCGTGATTCAGTGAATGTAGCAATTGATCAAGAAACCAAAGGGAGGAAGTCCACGTCTGGTAAAGTATCTAGGAGAAGTACTTCTCTTCAGAGGAGCATATCAGATGGAGTTGACTTGGGCATTTCAAATGAGAGGCGCCCAAGTTCAGGAGATGGGCTAGATTGGGGAAGACTTTCTGAGCTTGAGAGGTCATTGCAAGGGAAAGGTTATGGCGATCAAATGCATGGATATCAATCGATGAAAGGTCTTAGGGAGTATTTGTTGTCTGGTTCAAGAGTAGATTCTCCTCGAGGTTATGCAAGTCCTTCACGACATATAGGACAACTTCGGTCTGCAAGAGATCCTAATGATTCAGCTCTAGAAAGACCTCCTATGGTGCCTGGAAATAACACAAAATCAAGGCTATTAGATGCCATGGGCGAGGGGCTGAATATAAGAAAGTCCAAGCGGTGAAAATGCCTGAGAGTAATTCTGAGTTGTGATTAGCTAGTGTCCTAATGTATGGAAAGTTAGGCATTATGAAGTAAAACCCTTTTGCTGATGAATGCTTTTCTAGGGGTTCTTAGAACTTGCTCTAGCTGCAGTTGTGGCTGCTTGACATGCATTAAACTTTTGGACTGCTGTGTTGTGTTTACTGTTTATAGAGTTGCTGCCGACAAAGCAAATGTTGTACCTATCCTGCAAAGTTTGTCATGTACAAATTCTTCCGGCATAATTGAGATTGATTTGCTAGAAGCTCTCAAGATTTGGTCTTTTTTTAACTGCTCTTTCGTTTTTTGATGAATTACATTAGCCACCAAGGTGATGAGCACTGTGCTGTACTGTACTGTACTGGTTAGAAAATTGTCCGGTATTTGCTTATACTGTACCGGGTATAATAGACTAAAATGTAAATTGTAAAAAATTTAAGGATTAAAATTAAAATATTTAAATTTATATACAACGTCATCTTCTCTTTTGCCCAAGAAATCCAACAAACCCACTTCCTTGACTTATCACTAGTGAAATAACGGAGATACATTTTAATCATTCAGTTTACTATCTCGTTTTATCCGTCTGTTTGAGGATGATAAGTTGATAAGAAATTTGATTGACTTCCTATAGATGGAATAGTTACTTCCAGAAAGAACTTGTAAAAACTGGATCTCGATCGCAGGCAATAGATTTTCGTAACCTATACAATTTGAATTTGTTATTAACTATTTCAACCACTGAGGTTGTTGTATATGGATGTGAGATAGGAATAAAATGAGCAAACTTAGATAAACAATTCATCATCACAAAAATTACAAACTTGCCTTTAGAGTTAGGTAGTCCATCAATGAAATCTATGGAAATATCCATCCGAGTTTGAGATGAAATTGAAAGTGGTTGTAGCAATCCCGCTGGCGCAGTGTTCTCCCATTTTTGTTGTTGGCATGTCTCATATTAATAAATTTGAGTATTGGCATTTTCACTTATTTTTCCCCAATAAAAGACTGACTTGATTCGGTGGAGAGTCTTATGATACCCTTCATAAGTGTTGGAGTGGAATTCCTTTAAAATAATGGGAATCAATGGAGAATCTTTCAACAAGAAGATTTTATTTTGCCCCAAAGCTTCACCTTCTTAAATATTTTGCACAAGTGTTTGCAGTTTTGAATTGGTTGGATGGTGACTACCCATTGTGGAAGCGGTGTTGAAAAAGCCATGAGCTCTCCTTGTTTTTCTCTTTTAGACAAAGTATCTGCCATTACATTCTCCTTCCTAGACTTATATTCAATCACAAAGTCATAACCCATGAGGAGAATCAATCATTTTTGTTGAGTAGAAGTGGTAATTTTCTATTCCCACAAATATTTTAGACTTCTTTGATCAATCTTAACAACAAGTTTTTAACCCAGCAAATCATGTCCCTAACGTTGCACTGCAAGCATTAAAGCCAACATTTCTCTTTCGTAAGTAAATTGTTAAAAAATCCCTTAGGCTTGTAGAATACTACGAAATAAATGATCAAAGACTAGGTTTTAGATAAATTTGATTATGATATTTAGAGTTTGATTTTTGGAATCAGTTTAGAGATATTATTGTGATAGTTATCAAATAAATTAAATTTTATTTTACTTTGATTTAGATTAGATGTTATCTAGTTTTTGAAATTTTTTTTGGAAAACAAAATACTCAAATTCTCATTGATGATGATAAAACTTACTCAGAAACTGAGGAGTAGAAACCCAAATCCGTAGATGCGTGAAGCGAATAGATGCTCGAGCTAAAGAATGAGCACGTCTATTGGCTTGCTTACGAATCCACCTATAAGAAATATTCGGTAGCGATAATAACAAAGGCTTACAATCACAAATAACAGTACCCAACTCGGAAAGATCAAAGTCCGATGAGCTAAGTGCGAAAAATAAAATTTGATAATCCATAAAAATAGTGTCACCGTCTTCAATGTGCTGCTGCCTTAGAATTTGCAAGGATTATCGAAGTGCTAGTGCTTTCGCAATTAAGGAATCCGCACCACCAACATAATGACCAGAAAAAGCTCTAATAAACTCTTCCTCAATGCTCTCCAACACTGCTCTAAAGCCAAGCTTACTTTCACGATAGAATACTGCTCCGTCAATGAAAAATTACCAACCATTATTGCTGCTGTCCGTCGGAGAAGAAGAAGAACAACGTTGCAATAATCTACTTATTGATGAAGAAGAAGTCAACGCAAGTAACCTAGAATGATTCCAAAGCGCCAAGAAATTTAGAGCTTCCAAATGCGTTGTGTAGTATGTTGTATTTTTGTGAGACCAAAGCATATTATTTCTTGCCATCTAAATGTGTCTTGCATAAATCACAAATTTTTGGATTTGAATTTTGTCACCACCTTTGAGTACCTGCAAGAATAAATTAATAAAAGAAGGGTTAGTGTCTTCATTCACAAACCCGCCTTGCCTCCAGATTCCACAAGCTTTACAACATGCCACAAGAACATGATTCACATCCTCCTCCTCACCACACCATGGACACCCTAAATCCACCTCATCTCCTCTCCTTTTTAACCCCTCTTTGGTTGGTAAAATATTTCGCAAAGCACGCCACATAAATTCCTTATTTTTTGGTGAGACTTCTAACTGCCAAAATTTTCTCCACCAATCTCCCTCAACTACCTTCCCACTCCCCCTAATCAAACGCCATGCTACATGATACATCGATTTAATACTATATTTTCCTTTCTTATCCCAATGCCACAATAGATGATCTTGACAAGCATGTAAACCCTATCTTCTTTTTTCTCTTCTGCTTTATGCACGTACCTATGCACTATGCATATCTCAACCCTAGAATGATCTAATCTCACTTCTCTTCTTGATTTTCTTTTTTCTTTGTTCTCTTTCTTTTCTTTTCTGATTTCTGTTGGTGGGGTTATGGAGGATCACTTTTCATCTTTAGCCTTATCTGATGAAGAAGACGACTGTATTAAAATTGTTGGTCCTAACCAATCTTAGGCTGTTGTGTTTCAATTCTGTATGGTGGGTATGTTTATGACATACAGTAAGATTCACTTCGAATCTATGCGGAATACGTTAGCTGATATTTGGCATCCTTTGGGAGGGGTGGATATTAGCGATCTGGGAGTCAAGCGTTATCTGTTTCATTTTTTTAATCAAGTCGATTTGGATCGGGTTCAGGAGGGTTCTCCTGGGGTTTTTAATAACCACTTGCTGGTGTGGAAGGAGATAGGTGAAAAGGATGATCCATTGTTAATCCCATTGACCCATTCTCCTTATTGGGTTCAAGTGCATGATTTCCAACTGGGTTTTATATCCTAGGAGATGACGAAGCTATTGGGTAATTTTGTTGGGGAATTTTTGGAATATGATGCAAAAGTTTTCCAAGATTATGATAAGGAGTCATACATGAGACTACGGGTGTTGATAGATATTAGGAAGCCATTGAAAAGAAGAAAAAGGTTAGCGGAAGATAATGGTGATATGTTCTATGTCAAGTTTCGATATGAAAAGCTCAAAACGTTTTGTTATTTGTGTGGTATTATCGGTTACACCGATAAGTTTTGTGAATTGCGATTGTACAAAAAGCTAGAGGAACTAATTCCAGCATGGGATGAATCTCTTCGAGCACTGCCTTACCGGAGGAGACAATCGACCAGCAGTTGGATCCGTACTATGGAAAGCACAGAATCTAGCGGTAATGACGGAATTTCATACAGGGCTGTAAATGAGAATCAATCGGCTTTTATGGCAATGGATTTCCGTAATAAGTTGTTTAGCGGTCACCTAGGGAGTATCCCACCTAATCAAAGAAATAGTATGGACTGTGAGGGAGGATTAAGTGAAAACGACCCTCTAAACAAGCCCAAAGACATCAAGAAACGACAGCGTATTACTAAAATCTCAGCTCATGCAGTTTTCATGCACAATAAGGATTCTCCATCGAGCTCTAACTTAGTTCTTTCATCAATTGGGCATAATGAAACGGCTGATCCCGCGAGACGGGATAGCCGATGACAATGAATATCTTAAGCTGGAATTGCCAGGAGTTAGGTAACCTTGGCGCAGTACGGGCACTCAGTGATCTCCTTTTTACCTATAGACCTATGATTGTTTTTCTTATGGAGACACTAGTGCAGCGGAATAAAATGGAGGAGGTTTGTCGTTTGGTTCGCTATGATAATTGTTTTACAGTGAATTGTATTGGTAGGAGTGGGGGTTTATGTTTATTGTGGAAGAACGAAGTTGACGTTTCTGTTAGGGGTTTCTCGAGTAATTTTATTGATGCTACTGTGATTTTTTAGAATAATAGTTAGCGACTGACTGGTTATTACGGCTTTCCTGAGAGTTCTAAACATCATGCTTTATGGGATCTGCTTCGTGATTTGTCGAGCAGAGACTCATGGCCATGGTTGTGCTTAGGAGATTTTAACGACTTATTGATGGAAGAAGATAAGTTGGGTGGTGCTGTTATTCAGACACATTTCATCAACGGGTTTTCTGATGCTATTTCGGATTGTGGGTTGAGCGATGTTCCTTGGGAAGGATATCGATATACGTGGGAAAAGAAGAGGGATAATGTGGTGGTTTGTTGCGAAAAATTACATAGAGCAATGACATCTTTAAACTGGTCATCCATTTTTCTTAATGTTGTCGCTAAGTATGTTATAGCCCCAGTTTCTGATCACTCTCCAATTTTGGTTCGATTGAATGGAAGGCCAGTTGGTGCAAATTATAGGAAGTTTCGGTTTGATAACAGTTAGTTGGGGGACTCTGGTTTGGAACAGATAATAAAAAATTCATGGAATCTTGCCTCTACTACTGATTTTATGAGAAGTCGTGATGCGTGTATAGAAGAGATTAAACGGTGGGGCAAAGAGCATAACTTTGCGTTATGGAAAAAACGAAAACAGTTGCATTCGTTGTTGGAGGAGGTGAGGGACGTGTTTGATGATAGGAAGGTTCAGAGGCTTCGAAAAGAGTGGAATGTTATTTTGTACAAAGAAGAGTGCAGGAACCGACAGAATGCTAAGTAAAGGTGGTTGTTAAATGGTGATAGGAACTCAAAGTTTTTCCATACAACAGTTCGTACCCGTAGAAAGAAAGTTTCGATTGAAAGGTTACAAAAAGAAGATGAAAGAGTGGTTACTGATAGAGCTGAGTTAGAAGAGGAAATTAAAGATTATTTTGGGACGATTTTTGAAGGAGGGATTTCGAATGGTGAAGATGTTCTCAATCTGGTGTGGCCTAAAATAGGAGGGACTCAAAATAATATGCTTACTGCTTCGGTGACTCTTGATGAAGTGAAAACAACGGTATTTGGTATGAAACTGGATAAATCGCTGGGACCGGATGGACTTAATCCAGCCTTTTATTAAAAATATTGGCATGTGATAGGAGAGGATGTGTGGAAAGATGGCAAACTGTGGTTGGATGCAGGTACTTTTCCAGATAGTTTAACCGATACTCATATTGTTCTTATTCCTAAGTGTACTCATCCTTTGAGCTTGAAAGACTATAGGCCTATTTCATTGTGTAACGCGCTTTACAAAATAGTAGCTAATAGGCTTAAAGTTTTGTTGCATAATTTGATTGATGAGAGTCAGTCGGCATTTGTCCCAAGGAGGTTGATCTATAATAATGTGGCAGTTGCGTTTGAGTTGCTTCATAATATTAAGAGTCGGAAAAATAATAAGAGAGGAGCTTGTGCTTTGAAAATTGATATTTCTAAAGCCTATGATAGAGTTAATTGGGACTTTTTGCAAAATATGATGATTCGACTGGATTTTTCGAGTAACTACGTAGACTAGATTATGATGTGCGTGAAAAATGTCAAATATTCTGTTTTACTGAATGGGGAAGAGGTTGGGCCTATTATTCTGGGTAGAGGATTACCACAGGGGTGTCCATTATCTCCTTATTTATTCTTGTTATGTGCGGAAGGCCTTTCTCGCTTGTTTCATGAGGCTTATAGGGTGGGGTTGTTGGAGGGTGTCAAAGCTGGATGTGGTTGTCCTAATGTCACTCATCTCCTTTTTGCGGATGACTCTTTCTTCTTTTTTTAGGGATCGGTGGTGAATATCGTTGCTGTTAGGGATATTTTGCTGAAATATGAAAGGGCTTCTAGGCAGTCTATCAATTTTACTAAGTCGAGAATTTTCTATAGTCCCAATCTTAGTAGAGAAGTTACAGAAGGTATCTCTAATGTTCTTAATGTTTCTAATCCGCAGGGTGACAGTAATTATTTGGGGCTTCCATCTTTGATTGGGAGGTCTAAGAAGCAGGTTTTAGGATTCTTACGGGATCGGTTAGAAAAAAGGATGGGCTGTTAGTCTAGCAGATTCCTTTTGAGAGCAAGAAAGGAGATTCATATTAAATCAGTTGCCCAAGTCATTCCTTCTTATTGTATGAGTGTGTTCAAAATCCCTGCTATTATTAGTGATGCTTTGCAGAAGCGGATGAAAAAATATTGGTGGGGTGATTAGGCGGATAGGAGGAGAAGTGTCCACTGGTTAGCTTGGGATAGGATATGTGGTGGGAAGAAATCGGGTGGTATGGGCTTTTGTGATCTCCATTTTTTCAATTTGGCCATGTTAGCGAAACAAGGGTGGCGTCTTATGACGAAACCTAATATTCTTTTTGCTAAGATCTTCAAAGCAAAATATTTCCGTAATAGGGATTTTTTGGAGGCATCTCTGGGGCGGTCTCCTAGTTACGTCTGGAGGAGTATTCATGCTTCAATTGGGGTTTTGAAATAGGGAGTGCGGTGGAGGGTTGGGAATGGGGAGAGTATAGTGGTTACAAAACATCCTTGGTTACCAATTGATCATAATTTTGTGGTGGAAGATAATAGGGCCTTTATTGCTCCCGATGACTTGTTTCGTTTGGTACTAGTTGGTATTTATAATACCGGTCAATACCAAAAAAGTTTTTGAATTTTAGTTAGAGAAAAATTGTATAAATTAACAAGCTTCTATTCAATAATATAACGATGTTCTACGATAAAACTTTTGCTTTATCTTCTCTTTTATTTACTTATCATGCTTCAGCTCTATAAAACACAACATGGTATCAGAGCCTTTTTTCTTGAGGGATCTGTGAGATGAGCGAAACTAAAACACAAACTTGATTTACAACCCAGAATTACAACAAGAATTACAGCCATCTTCAAACAATAGAGATTGAATCACAACTGTCTCAAGGTACACCACCAATTTTTGATGGTGAAAATTATCAAGTTTGGGCTGTTCAAATGAAAACTCATCTTGATGTTATGACTCAAATCAAGATGCACAAAGAAAAAAAATTTAGGAGGAGACAAAAACAAGAGTTTCAATAAGATCGACAACAACAACAACAGAAACAATGATGAGTTATATCCACCATGCCCACATTGCAGAAAACATATCACCCACAAAGAAAATGATAGCGGAGGCCTAATATTAAATTCAAAAAATGTGGACAAATTGGACATATGGAGAAAATTTGCAAGTCACAAAATAAAGAGACAAAAGCAGTACATCAAGAGGATTAATTATTTTGACATTAAAGCTCTGCAACTCCTAAGGCAAGGAGGAGTTTGTTTGAAAATCCCTTAGGCTTGTAGATTCCTATGAAATAAATGATCAAAGACTAGGTTTTAGATAAATTTGATTATGATATTTAGAGTTTGATTTTTGGAATCAGTTTAGAGATATTATTGTGATAGCTATCAAATAAATTATATTTTATTTTATTCTGATTTAGATTAGATACTATCTAATTGTTGAATTTTAGTTAGAGAAAAATTGTATAAATTAACAAGCTTCTATTCAATAATATAACGATGTTTTATGATAAAACCTTTGCTTTTTCTTCTCTTTTATTTACTTATCATGCTTTAGCTCTATAAAACACAACATAAATACAAATAATCCTGGATGAAGAAAACAAATGGCCCCTTTTTTTTTTTCTTGCGTTAGTACAACTCCAATTCCTAACCCTGAGGCATCGCACTTTAATGTAAATTGTCTTGAAAATTTTGGTAAGGCTAAAACAAGTGCTTGAGTCATAACCTTCTTGAGTTGCTCAAATGCCGCTTTTAATCTAGAATCCCATATGAAATTCCCCTTCTTCAACATACTTATGACGGGTGCCGCAATCTTCCCAGAGTGTTATATAAACTTGTGGAAGTAACCGGTCGACCCTAAGAAGCCTCTTAAAGCCTTGATTGTATTTGGTTTCGGCCACTTAAGCATAACTGTTATATTGATGGGGTCCACTGCTACTCCCTGGTTGCTAATAACATGCCTTAATTACTTCTCCTCAACCTGACAAAAACTACACTTCTCACTTTTTACATATAGCTTACGAGCCCTTAGAATGGAAAATACAGATCAATCTATTTTAAGTGCTCCTCTAATATTTTACTGTATACAAGAATATCATCAAAGAATACCAACATAAACTTACAAAGGTACTTTTGGAAGATTGGATTCAACAAGGGTTGAAATGTTAAAGGAGCATTTGTTAAACCGAAGGCATTATCAGTAATCTATAGTGGCCATGATGAGTGTAGAAAGCTATTTTCTTGATGTTACTAAGATTTAATCGAACCTAGTGGTATCCAAACCTCAGGTCCAGCTTAGTGAAGAACTTTGCCCTATGCAATTCGTTTAACAACTCATTGATCACAGGAATTGAAAATTTGTCCTTAACAGCTAATTGATTGAGTGCTTTATAATCCACAGACATTCGCCATAACTGATCTTGCTTTTTAATCATCAAAATTGGCAACAAATATGGGTTGTTGCTCGGTCTAATCATATTTGAACTCAAAAGCTACGTAATAATCTTTTCAATCTTCTTTTTGGTAATGTAGATAGCGGTAGAGTCAGGTTGAAACTGATCCACTTCCTTGAACATAATTTAGTGATCATGAGACCTTTAAGGAGGAAGTCTAGAGGGTGCTTGGAAAATATCCTCGTAATCTTTCATCAACTGTTTGAATTTTACTGAAGCATCCTGAGGAATTTTAGGAGATAGAGCACCTTCTGGGTTATTCATGTCTAAAGCATAAATTTGTAGTAAATGACCATATTACACTTTTTTTAATCTCCTTGTTGAATTAATAACAATTTTGTTTTCAGGTTCCTTCAAACCTTGCAAGTCCACTTTCTTGTTGTCCACTATAAATACCATACAAAGCTCGGAGAAGTCCCATAAAATGTGTCCCAATGTGTTCAACCATTGAGCCCCTAAAATTGCACCATATCCTTTTGACGAAAATAAGTAAAAATCAACTTTAATTGGAACTCCTTGTATGACCATGTAGACATCTTTGCAAAGACCTTCATTGGATAATTTTTCTCTATTAGCTACAACAATTTCAAACCTTCCAACAACATTAGGAGCTACTCCTATCTTCTTGGCAATTTTAGTGTTTAGAAAATTATGAGTGCTTCTCGAGTCTATCAAGATCAAGGACGTTACTTGTTTATCACCCGTTAGGCTTTGTACTTGCATAGTTTGTGGGTTGCGTGCTCCTGATATTGCATGAATAGAAATTTCAGGTACCTAATTTTTCATAATTGTAACCTCTTCATTGGAATGTTGCTAGTCTTCATTATCTGAGCAATATGCTTCAAGGAAAAATAATTTCTTGTATTTATGTCCAGGCCAAATTTTGTAAACGATCTAGAAGAGGGGTTGAATAGATCTTTAAAGCTTTTTGCAAAATTCTACAAAAAATTAGAAGTTAATTCCACACAAAAACAAATTAAACAAATTTAAATACGGAGAATAAGGAAGAAGAGCAAACACTGTTTTTATAGAGTTTCGGTGTTAAGACCTACGTCCTCTACCTAAGCTCCCACTTAGGATTTGGCAAACCACTTTATTGCACACTTTTTAGTTTAGTGTGAACTCTTACAACACCATTTGATTTCCGGCTCAAGCTACCTTTACAATCGATTTGTTTTCCCGACACAAATCCTACCTCACAAGTGATTTTCACTAATCACTCAAACTCACAATAATAACATGATAGAAAATGAAAGCAATAACTCTTAGTACAAAAATGAAAGGAATTCAGACCAAGTTAAGTGTAGTATGAGAGCAAATTTTTTGCACTATAGTAGTATACTCTGATTTTTGTGTTACTTGCCTTTCCCTTGATGTATCTTTATTTATTTGCAGGCTCTAAGATGATTATAGCCATTGGTGGAGCTCACTAACTGTTGTCTGATTGTAAATAGACGTTCCTTAACTTTCTCCTTTTTATTTGTGAATGATTCGGACGCATCTTGTTCAGCTCTACCTGATAGTCGACTGGTCGAGCTATGATAGTCGACTAGTATTAACATTTTTCACTGCAGGCTTTAATTTCGCTCTTCGATAAGTCAACTAGTGACATGATAGTCGACTAGTGTTCCTATTCAATTTATTTGTATTCGACTTGTAACATATTAGTTGACTTGTTTCAACCCCCATCTGATGATCTTTAATTTATTAGTTGACTTATGAAATACTGGTCAACTTGTTGCTAACTCCAACGGATATATTCGATCAAATCTTCTATAATCTTCATGTTTAATGTCTCTGGGATGTTGAAAATATTTTCCTTATTGATTTCACCAGGATTTATCAGCTATCTTGATTTATTTCAACCCACAACACCTGAAACAATTTCTTAACCAATTCTATACATTTTATTATTATCAAAACATAAGTGGGATTTTATATGTCAACCACCATTGGTCCAACATCATAATCTAATTAGGGTTTATAATTTAGGGTTAATGGTTATAACTCGAAAGAGAGTAATCAACCCTAGGATCGAATTCGATAATTCATAATTGATTAGGTTAGCATTAAAGATAGGTAAAAATTTCTCTCTCTCAATTGATAGTTTCTTTAGGTTGATTCTTGAGTTGCAACTCCTATTTTGTTAATATATCTGTTATTGATTCTTGAAATTGAGTTACATGATTAAATTAAATAATTGTCTTAGTTTTATACATTTTGAATTAGTGCAAATTGCTTTGGCCTTAGTTTTTACGATCATATTATCCCTCTTTGTGGGATAGACACCTTAGGTACTACGTAAACAACTTGTATGTTTATGAACTATCAAGGTTATTAATTAGAACTTAAGCATATCAAAAAACCACAATCAACACCTCGCTCATGTATAGCTCCTAATGGCACATATTTGATTGAATGGACAATTCCAAAATACACAGGGCCATGCAAGAGTTAATCTTATAGTGAAATAACTAAGCCAACTTGTTCGTGTACTTGACATGAGATGAGTCCTAAACTTTTGCTCACTTTACTTTCATTATGTCTAGCTAGTAGTCGTGACATGTTTATGTCTAGCTAGTAGTCGTGACATGTTTTCAACAGTAATATTTTTATCATTTTCTCAAAAAAATTACGATATGCTTACCCTAAACTTCAATTGCATAGCTCTCCAAAAAATGTTATGTTACCTAGCGAAACTCGAAACATAATAAAGTCAATAATGTTCCTGGAAAGTCACAGTAGGAAAAAAAGACAAATGAATAATCTATTTTCTACTTTCTTCTTTCTCTTTTGAGTTGTAAAACGATCTTTACTTGGACCAAAAGTTGTCAAGTCCCACTACCTTAATGATGGAACTTGGTTAATTAGTTCTATATATGAACTTTGAATTTAAAGATATTGTTAAGAATTTAATTTCTTTCAACTCTACTAACAGAAACAATGATATAAATTATTGGACAACACATTTGACGAAGTAAGAGATTACT
The DNA here is from genome assembly GCA_027479065.1 of Erythroxylum brevipes. Classification (NCBI taxonomy): domain Eukaryota; kingdom Viridiplantae; phylum Streptophyta; class Magnoliopsida; order Malpighiales; family Erythroxylaceae; genus Erythroxylum; species Erythroxylum brevipes. The sequence continues at coordinate 49,940,852 of JANIHY010000004.1, read as the reverse complement.
GATTTTTTATTTTCCACATAAATCATTTTCACCAATCGCCATGTTTGTTGACTTTGGCATCATGATCGAAAGTTAGTGACTGTGAACCAAATTGCTAATTTGTTAAACTCAATTATTGTAGTCCCTAATTTTGATAGCTTTTGATGATACGGTTTAAGGTCAGCTTTTTAATTATAGAAAAGAGAAGACCTTGCTTATATTCACTATAGTCAGTCTTTTCGAGTTATGTTATACTCTTAACTCTAACTAAACATCCTCTAGAATGCCGCCTGTTTTGTCCTAGCCTAGCTCAAATTTCATGAAAAGAAAAATAGGTCTCATTCTCATGTTTCATTGTCAAAGGGATGAAGGTACCTAAAGAGATACCCAAAACCCAATTCAACTAACTTTAATCAACTTAGCTGAACAAACTTCAAACAACTTAGTCTACAAGTGAGCCAACTAGGTTTTTTTTTTTGTAAATTAAGACATTGTATTAAAACCTTGAATGGGGAGAATATAGTTTCTCTACATGTACATATTCAAACACTCCAAAACGCATTGCATCTCTACGTGCTTAAATCTCAAACACTCAAATCTGCTTAAATCTCGTATGTGTCTCTTTAGCAATATGCTCCATTTCATCATGGATGCTAGCTCCTTCTTTCTATTCTTCAACCCAACCCGAGGCTTCTTTTGTTGGTTCCTCCCGAAATGTCCTAATTTGCTAGAGTCCATCAGGGGGAGTTGCGAGCCAGCTTATTTGTGTGAAACAATCCAACATCCTTCAACACAGGCATAAGTCAAGTTAAACGTTCCATAGTTAAATCAATCTTTATATTTAATGATAACTATATAATATTTTAAATTTTAAATTGGATTTATTTCTTTGCACAAGTATTTTTTAAGGAAAAAAAATCATAGGAAAATTACTTCCTTTATTACAGTAACCTTCTTAGTAAACTTTCTTTATTAACATTCGAAAGGATCTTACTTTTTCAAATAATTAATTCCAGAAATTTTTATTCTAGCAGAAATGATATTGAAAATCTAAAGTCAACTTAGAATTGAGAGGAAGTAAGGGTAGGTTGAAGAAATTAACTAATTAAAGAAGAACAACAGCGTTGGTGAAGTAATGAACATACTCAGACTTTCGAAACATTTAAGCAGCATCTATATTCTTGATAATCATATTATTCTTATTATGCCTTAGAAAGTAAAACCACTCTATCAAGAGATAAATTGTTATTTAAAAATTTACTTTTGATTTTGTTGAAGTTGGCTTCTTTGTTGTCCCATATTGGTTGGGAACAACAATTGGAGCAAGGCTTTTACCTATATAAGGA
>JANIHY010000004.1:49670246-49686041 GCA_027479065.1 Erythroxylum brevipes | reverse complement strand
GACACAAAATCCTCATAATCCTACTGTCACTACAACATGATTACATTCGCATACACATTGTATAATAATTTCAGAATACATTCTTTAATACAAAACTTGCGAAAAATACAATTCAGTAAAAAAAATAAAAAATACAATGCAGACACGAACTGATCCCGATCTTTAGGTATACTTCCATTGCCTAATGGGCTATTTTTCTGATCCTGAAAAATATTTGCAAATTTTGGGTGAGTTTTGCGAACTCAGTGAGGTAACCATCATCGATGGTTCACTTAATTTATGCAACACGTCATTTCACATAACAAATATTTAACAAAAATTACACTTTACATCAGTATCACATTTTCACTTAAGCATACGCAAATTTGGCATTTCAATCCAGCAAACATACTTAACAAAATGCATATGAAATGCTCATAAGGTACTTTTCCAATTATTACGTTGTTGTGACTGAGTGCCTAATTGTCCCGTATCCATTGGATACCGGGCTCATTGATAACTATCCCATATAGGGCTCATTAAACATTAAGTCTGAGGCTCTGAATCACTTTCTGAGCTCGAGACTCTTTTCAAACTTTGAGCTTTAAGCTCTGATTGGTGGCTACTCTAATCACAACTCTCATTATCTGATCATACATACTCTCATTATCTGATCATACATTCATGTAATGAAATGCATCACATTTATTCAATCAATTGAAAGTGCTCAAAGCCACACACAATCATATTCACTATCACATCTCATTCACTTTGTCATCAGACCTTAGTCCGGCATTCAACACTTAAGTCAAGAAATCACTTATTCTATCCAATTCATATTCAATGAGCACTTCAATATTTCATTTATATATCAAATTCATCGGACCTTCTATCTGGAAAATAACACAATTAATCACATTCATTTATCATTCATAACAACATTTAAACAAACAATAATTGAGAAAAACCGTCTAGGTTACTCACAAGATGCTCTCGAAGCTAATGCATGAAAGTTTTGGCAACGTCTAGAGATTGATGTTCTACTTGCTCCTCTATATCAAACAATATACACATATATCACAATATGCACAATTATAATTGTTCAATAATGCACATGTATGAAATGAATTATATACAATGCATGTTCATAAAAATCTCAGGTATCATTCCATCAATTTCATCACAAAATCATTCTCATATCAAAACCCATCTAAGTATAATTTATACTTAGGTTTATACCTCACTCAAACCATTAAGATCACAATTCATTTCTCATTGCTTTACTTTCAGATTTTTTCAAGACACACTTTCGGGTTCACTGTTCACATTCAATTAGAAAGTGAAACTGATGTAATTTGGTTATACTATCTTCTAGAAAAGTGTTCCTATATGTCTTATGTTTCTATTGACACCAAAATTACTCAATTTAGTTCAGTAATTTGGAAGATATACCTCAAACATTATCAGGTTGTTCACATTCAAAAACAACGTACTATATACAAATTCCATCTAGAAATTCAACATCTTAGAGAATGAATAAAAATTAAAATTCTTAAGACAATTTGTAGGCCCATATTTATAGTTTACTCCAAATTAAAAATCATCTCATTTGAAATCCTACAGGTCCAAGTATAATCAAAACACTAAAGTATGTTCAGGAAGAAAATCCTATTTCACTATTCCAATAGATTCCACACTTTGATTTGATTAATATTTCTCAATTCAATTCATAATGCTACAAAATTTTATGGAGAGATATACAAATATGTTAGAAATCCATTGGTTCAAGTCCCATATCATTTGGAGGTCGGGAGAAGAGGTTATGGTTAAAAGAAGGAAGGTTGTTCAGGTGAGTCAACTCCTTTGTAAAACCAGCAAAGTGCTTTCCAACCCAATTCAATAATGTCACCCTTGTGCTTAAGCACGATGGTGACTTCCCAACCTACCAAGCAATGTCAACGTTGTGCTTAAGCACGACGACAATTTCTACTCAACTACAAATTGCATCTTCTTCCTCTTTTCCATTTTTCTCCAACCCTTCCTAAAATAGAATTTCGATTCACTTTAATAACTAATCTATTTTGTCTCTAATTTCTACTCCAATTGTCTCCCAATTCTCAATGACACTTGTCATTAAATCCCAATTCCATATATGAAAATTTCCATTGCCATTCGACTCTTATTTCTAATACTATTTATCAATTATTCTGTCATTTGGCATTTTTTCTTGTCCAAAAATACCCTTAAATTTTAGTAAATTTCCAAATTTTCACCAAAATTTCTAATTAATAAATATACTCTCCAAATCAATTTTTCACACATATAATCCCCAATTCTAAATATAATCATATTTATAAACAATTATACCCAAAATTATTCTTGAATGCATGTGTGACTAGTATCATGTGTAAAAATTTTCATTATTCATGTGTATGTGTATGACATATTATGTATTAGCATGAAAATGCAGTTCTAATCTCTAATTAATCTTTCATGTACCATATTTTAGGGTTCTAATCCTCAATTTGAGAACGGGATGTTACATTCCATCTCATTCCATTATATTTCATTATAAAACTTCATTCCAAACAATGGAATTGTGTTACATTCCATCTCATTCCGTTATAAAACCCTTAATTATACAAACCCTAAGGAATTAAACAGAAGAGTTAATTGTTAGTAAGGACTCTAATGTAACAATGAAGGATAAGCTAATTAAGGAGGAAAATCTAGGCTCTTCAACTACTGTATCTTTATTTAGAATAAAGTGTCAACTTAGGTTTGAAGAATCAGATAGTTGATTTCCAAGTCTAAATTACTCAACTTTCTAAAAACATGATGCAGGGGTCAATTTCATCACAAAATGTAATTGAATTAATGCATGGAAGTTCCAAATCCCTTATTGAACAAATTAACTGTCCATAATAGTTTAAGTGATGTCCCAGTAGAGAAGGAAGCTCCAATATCTGAGCAAGGGGACTATTTTAGTGAGAAAAAAATCAGGTAGCATTGAGTTAGTTCCTCTAAATTCTCAAATTATCCAACAAGCTGAAGACGGAAAAATAATTGTGAGCACTAGTTACAAATGAGAACTGTAATTTTGGCAAAGGTCAATCCAAATGCAAAACTAATTAGCTAATTTGAAAAGGTGATCCTCAAGGAAAAAAGCTAAGAACAAACTTATAGGGGAATCTTTCCCTAAACGATTCTAGTCTTAAATGTTAGAGGGTTAAATGACCCTCTAAAAAAAAATGTTTAAGGATATGGTGTTGGGAAAAAGCCTATAATAGTATGTTTTTAAAAATTAAAATAAAATCTGCCCATATGATTTCAGTCTCGAGGTTTTGAGTAGCAGATGGGTAGGCAATTTCAAATCATTCCTTGTATTTTAATGGTCGGATACTATGCTTCTACAATTCCAATAAAATCACAGTTCAAGTAGTGGTAGAAAATGAGAAACTTATCCATTTGAATTGCAAGTTGAAAGGGGTAGCCACTACATTTCTTCTATCATTAATATATGCTTCGAATTTCCAATTTCAAAGAGCCTCTTTATGAAACTTTTTATAGTCCTTGGAAACCACAGCTACTAATCCTTGGCTTGTAATCAGAGATTATAATTGCATACTCATTGATAATAAAGTAGAATGTGGAAAGGGGTTTGGCATTACAACATGGAGCAAGTGAGCAGATTTATTTTGCAAAGCTAAAGTCATTGATTTAATATACAAAGGGAGACTATTTACTTAGTATAATAAACAACAAGGCCAATAGATGATTTTGAAAAAAGATTGATAAAGCTTTAGTAAACCAAAGTTGGTTGGCTTGATATCTTTAATCCTATGTTGAATTTGGGGAAAAAAACTTTCTCAAATCATTCTTATATTACCATTCACAATATCCAAATTGTACATCTCGAGGCTCCTTTTAGATTCTTTAATGGCCTCACACAACTGGAAGGATTTATAGATTTGGTATAATCTTGTTTGAACCACAATGTGGATGGTTTTAAATCTTTCCAATTAATGCAAAAGGTAAGAAGGGTTAAACAATCTCTTAAAGATTTTTAAAATCTAATCAGAGACAGACTAAGGTTACTTATCAAATGCTGACTGAGGCTGAAAAGGCTTGCTATCTATCTCCACATAATTATCTTTTGAAGCATACAAATTGTGTTAGATTAAAGGATCATTAGGAAGCTCTAATATTACATAATTCAATCTTTAAATAGAAAGCTTGAATCAATTAGCTACGAGATGACGACTCCAATACCAAATTTTTCGATGCATCTTTTCTTGCAAAGAGGAACAGAAATACAATTGTTAAACTTAAAGACCCTTAGGGTAATTCATCTATGATCTAGAATCTTTATCCAATATTACAAGGGAATTATTTCTATAGTCTATGGGCACAGAAGCAAGTTCCTATGATACTCATCATATTCATACTCTCATTGATAGTCCCCTTTCACAGGAACTCAAAGATTCAATCTCTGCTCCCTTCACTAGCTTGGATATTAAGGAGATCTTATTTAACTTACATCCCTTTAAAGCTCTAAATCTTGATGGGTTCAAGAAAGGGTTTTTAAAAACAAATTGGGTGATTATTGGCAATCTGTTTATAGAAGCAATCTTAGAGTGTTTATCCTATTGTCAAATGTTGAAGGAGATAAATCACACATGTTGCAACATGGTCTACAATGTAATTGAAAAACATCTTGCTAATAGATTGAAGACTGCTTTATCTTTAATGATTTATTCTACTCATAGTGCATTTATACAAGGCAAATCTATAGGGGATAACATACTACTCATTCAAGAAATCTTGAAAGATTATAATTCTAGAAGGAATATTAAAAGTTGCTATTGGAAGAAAGATTTCTTTGAGGCTCTTGACATTGTTCATTGGAAGTTCATGCAAATTTTTTTGGAGGCTCTTGAATTCCCAAAAAAGTTCAGTAACTGGATTTTGATGTAGTTACAAACTACTCAAATCAATATTCTTCTAAATGGATTCCTTATCTATTTATGTTAGTTATGGAAGGTTTGTCTTAACTCATCAACAAGATAATTGGCCTTAATGGAAAGTTTCACTACCATAAAAAATGTAATGCTTCCAAGCTCACCCACTTGATGTCTACTGATGATTTGATCCTTCTTTCAGGGTTAGATACATAATCAGTGCAGTTGCTAAAGGAAATCCTTATGCAATTTTCCAAATGGTCAGGTCCGGTAATGAATATCAATAAAAGTAGTTTGTAGTGCTCTATAGATGTGAGGAACTATCCAGGACTACTGAACTTCAATTTCATGACCTTCCTCTCAAATACCTAGGAGTTCCTATTTTGTATGCAAAGCCAAAGTATTTGGATTGAATTTCACTCATAGATGATTTGGAATTTATGATATAATATACGCGCTTTGTAAAAGGTATGAAGAAGATAGAGAAGCTTATTCTTTCAGTTCAGACACTCCAAACTAGTTTAGAGCATAGTTTTACATTTATTGTCTAATGCCTACCTTAATTTTGATTGGACATCATATCTAAATTGAATCATTCGTACTGCCCTTTAGAGATTACATGATGCCCCAATGTACAAAACTACCTTCACAACCACTATTTATTCTATGTGGAAGGAAATAAACAAGAGGATCTACAAGAATGAGGAAGTTAACAGGTACAACTTAGCTGATGACACCATCAATTAGATCTGAGCCCTTATGATAGCTAAATCTGATAAGCATGCTCTATCCATAAGAATGAAGTTCAAATGGAATTTGTAATACCCATTGTTAAATTGCATATGCTTTTGTAATTTGATTTGTCTTTATTATTGTAATTTATTTATGATGAACTATTGTAATGTCGAGATAGCTTTGCTATAGTTAATTCAATAAATTGTAATGTCGAGGTAGCCTCATTATAGTTAATTCAATAATTATTCAAATTTAAAAAAAAGGTTTAAATTTTATTTTGTAGAATAGGTATAACAATCTTCTTATCTATATAATTTCTTTAACTTATTAAATTATTGTGCATTGTACATGAAAATATTTTAAACATCTTAAATAAATATAATTAAGATTAATTTAAATATTAATTTAAATATTATGTTATTATAATCAATATAAATTCGAATTTGTCCATGATATAAAGACAATTATTTAAGATAAAAATAACTAAAAATTAGAAGCATTTATATTAAAATATAATGAAATTAAATGTTAATTAGAAAAGTTAATAAAAAAATTTATGTACAAGCTAAGACTCTTCCTCATCGTCACTACTACTTGCATATTTTGGCCGAAGTATTTGTTTGACCATCTTTTTAAGTTTGGTCCACTATTGTTTAGTACGATTTAATTTTTGTTCATTACATTATAGTTTTTTTTAGTACACTCTAATTTTTTCAGTATGATCTAACTTTTCTTCATTATGATAGAATTTAGCCTTGAGTGACTGGTTTTTCTTTTAAAGCGTCATTACATATGCTAGTTTTGATGAGGATGAACCAATTAGCTTAGAGTCAAACCCAAGACCTTTGATATAACTTAATCTTGTATCAAGGACATTATTGCAAATTTCATTTACATTTGGCTCATTTTCTTCAAACAATGATCTTTGCAACAACTCTTACATCTTATTCTAAAATTTAAAACCTAAAATCAAGATTTAATTCAAATACTATTCTTTCGTACTACATAAATAAATTAACTTAAAAGTTATAATTTTTATACTTACATAATTATTCTGTGTTTTTTAGACGTCCAACCTTTATCTTCCTTATAATGTGTCAATTTGTAGAGTGTGATCCTATAACACTCTTCTCTATATAGTTGATTTCTGACCCTATTTTATGAAAAAAAAAATCGAAACACAATAGATAATATTGATTTGATTACTTTTTTATATAAAGTACTTTATAAGAAACATAAGGTAAGTTTAGATCCTAAAATCTAATGTTTGATTCTTTATTGTATTTAAATATTTGTTTGTCATGAAAAGAGATGAGATCATTAACTTCTTGAGTAATTTTTTGTTGATAACATATTTGAGTTTTTTTTATTTAAGTTAGATGTTAACCTATTAGAGCTGGGATGTTTTCTTCTTTTGTTCAACAATTTTGAGTTTCATTAGTACCTATTCCACACCCATTGTAAGTCTAAAAAAATTTGGGTTATCTATTTGGTCTTGGTTATTTTATAGTGGAACATCTAACTCTAAGTTTATCAATTATCAAATGACTAAAATTTTATCAAGTGATATAGGAATTTTACGTCAACATAGTAGTCCTTATACCTCTCAGCCAAAAGGAGTGGTTGAAAAATAATATAAACAATATTTAGAGGTTACTAAAGCCTTGAGATTTTACATAATAAGAAACTTGCTTTATGTTAGAAATAAGTTTAAAACTTTTTCAATTCAAAATTTAACGTAACAAAACATAGTACATATACAACCAATTTTACATATGTATATAATCATAATGACGTAATAGGACATATTTAGAAGTGGATTTCGCATTCTTACTCTATAAAAATGAATGTACATGTGGGTTTTGGAGATGGGCTCATGCTTCCTATTCTAAGTTAGCTCATATTTCTTAATTATAAAACCTTATGTTGTCATATATGTTATCACATGGTTTTTCATAGTCTACTAACCAATTGCATTCTTTGGTGGAATTCAAACTTGGTATGTCAATTTTGATTTACCATTATGTTATTTACAACTTAAATTGCATTTAGTAATTTTGTAATTTACTTATAATTGTATAGCTATATGGACAAAAGTTTAATGACTCATTGAAAATAGTCTAGTTAATACTTAGAAGGACTAAAGACATTCATGAAATTTGTAAAAAAATTAAATAGGTTTAAAATGTGAAATTTGTTGACATGCATAGATTGCTTAAATTTCAACAATCAAAGTCAATATATGGTATATAGTTACTTGTTAATCCTAGGCATAGATAAATTTTATACTCGATGGATTTATCATGGCCAATGTTCTGAAGTAAGTAATGCTAAAAATGTTGATGTAGGTGATGATGGTGATAAAAATATTGATGTAGATTAATTACAATTTTAATTATATGAAATATTTTTTCGATGATTTTAAGATTAATTACACTTTTACTTATTGTTCAAAGTTGAAATTGAATATTGGGGATATTGAGAACCTAGATGTTTCGAACTGTGTTACTTTATTATTGAAAGAAAGGACCAAGAATCACAATTTCAAGTTACATAATTATTTCCTTCTGATGTGGAGTATAAAGTTGCAAGGTTTTGCAGGGATTTTTGAATGCCTCCCATATGAAGTGGTTTACTTATATATACTAAGTGAGTATAACAAACTCACAAATATTTAAGAACAATGGAGATTATAGAGAGATATACAAAATTTAGTTCAATAAAGTTATCCAGTAGTAAATCTAAAAGCATCAAAGTTGGTTTTAACCAATGTTTGACTCAGTCAATTGTTAGTAGGTTGTTGTAGAAGACATACATGGTTGGGATAGCGAGGTTCCATAAATCCTTACAACTGTTGCATGTATACAATTTCAAAGAGATCACCATTCAAGAAAGCAGTACTAACATCAAGTTGCTTAAGAGACCATCCTCTTGATATAGTTAGAGATATAACAAGTTGAATCATATTAGGCTTGAGTAAAGGATTAAAGGTCTCAAAGAAATCCAAACCTTCCCGTTGATGAAATCTAAACACCACAAATTGAGCCTTGCATCGTTCAAGAGAATCATCTGCATAACTTTTTATATGATATACCTGCTTGCTTCGTGGGATAGTGGCATTAGGAGGGCGAGGAAACAAAGTCCAAGCTTTATTTTTCATAAGGGTATGATACTTTGTTTCTATGACAGTACGTGGTGATTGATTGGTTTTAAAGAAACATAAAGGTTCTTGGTCAGTGTTAGGAAGAGGGGCAAATGGATATTTGATGTAGTAAGGGCCTTCTAGTCATAATTCACTTTATGTTTGAGGGAGTGTGTTTGAGCTAAGTAGTTATAGGATGTGATGTGGTATCTAAAGGAAGTAAATGTTTGAGATGTAGGGATGGTAAGCGTGGGGAAGATGGGGAAGGGAAAGCATTGGAAGCTTGATCATCAGAGATATTATTACTGGCATTGCTAGATGGCATATGAGATGAAGCTCTATTTTGTAGACTTGTATTAACATGAGGTGAGCTCTCTAATAGAGGGCTAAAAGAATGAGACAGATTAGGAGACATGGGAGATGAAGTATCATGTCAATGGAATATTAGCTCATGAGATGATGATGAATTAACAAAAGAAGAATAGGAGATGGTTAAGACTTTGTGGCAACTGTAACAGTGAAAGAGTTAGGGACATAAGAGGAGTATTTAGATGATTAATATTTTGTGCCCCAACTAACTATAAATATGGAAATTTATTAACGTCAAAAATAGCATGACGCATAGTGTATAACTTATTGGTTAATGGATGCAAACAACAATATCCTTTGTGTTTAGAGCAATAACCTAAAAAAATACAAGGTTAAGACTGAAACTCTAGTTTGATTTTGTTGTATGGTCTAAAAAAAGGGTAGCACAAACAACTAAAGGTTTTTAAAAACTTGTAGTCTAGTTTATGATTATATAAAAGTTGATATAGAGAGGCATATTGTAAATTTGGGGTTATCAGACGATTTATCAAATATACTGTCGTTGAAAAAACATACTTTCGGAAAGCTAGCGGTAAATTTGCATAAGCTAATAATTATAAGCCTTTTTTGACAATGTCCCTATGTCTTCTCTCAACAGCACCATATTGTTCTTATGTGTGGGGAGTTGAAACTCTATGTTCAATGCCTAATTCATAAAGAAAAGATGAAATATTGTGATCTTTATGAAATATTATGATATTCTCCGCCACTCACCCCCCAGCTAGCCTGTAATTGTTTGATTTTACACTTAAATTGAGTCTTAACCATGACTTTGAAATGTTTAAGAATAGAAAAGGCTTGAGATTTGGTTTGCATAAAATAAATCCTGATGTATTTGGAATAATCATCAAAAGAAATTGTATAAAATAACAATTGTCATTATTTAAACAAACAGGAACTAGACCCCAGACATCTCAATAAACTAATTCAAACATAGGTTCAAAATGAATATGGGAAGGAGGCAGATGGAGACGACAACTTTTCCCCATTTGACATAGACCACAAACTGACATGTTTTTATTAAACTTACCTAAAGTTTAAAGTTAAAGACAAGTCTATAGATAACTTTTTCACTAGGATGGCCTAAACGATTCTGCCACCTTTATAAAAAGGTGTGATCTTTGAAAAAAAATAGGAAAATAAAGGTTTAAATGGAAACGATGAAAATGGGAATCCAGCTAGCCAATACAAACTTTGATCAACCGCTCCCCAATTTAGCACTCTTCCTTGCATATTCTTGACAAGGAAAAATGTAGGATAAATTTCCATATACACATTATTTTCATGGGTAAATTGAGAAACACTTAATAAGTTTTTAGTGATTTGAGGAACATGCAAAATATTTTTTGATAAGAGTAATCACCATTAACATTAAATCCAGTGTTTCCAATGTCAAATATAGGAAGTTTCATAACATTATGTACTATAATTTGATTATCTCTAGCATATTCTAAGTGCACAGATAGGTTATCAAGATTTGTAGTTAAGTGATTAGTAGCTCCATAATTGACTTACCAAGTAGGGTCTATCACTGAACTTGGTGAAGTAGTCAAGGTAGATATTTTCGACGCTTTTTTAGTTGTAAAATTGTGGTTAAAGCAATTATAACACTCTAATGTAGAATGCCTTGATTTTCACAAATTTGACATGTGACCTTGGATTTATTATACTTTCTCTTGTAACTATCAAACTTACTATATAATTATGGCCTCCTTTATAAGTCTATTGGTGAGCTTTTCCATTAATATAATGTTGACTATAATTACAAGCTTGAGTCGATGAATTATGGTTAGGTCCTTTTTTAGAGGAGTTGGAGGCTATATTAGCAACAAGAAAAGATTTTTTTAGAAAGCTTAATTTTCTCCTCCTTTTGAAGAAACCTTCTTAATAGTTCATCAACAAAAACAGGATCAGCTCTAGTATTAATAGAATAATGAAAAGTAAAATAATCCTCACGTAATCCATGAAGTATGATATTGACAAGATCATCCTTTGTCACTAGGTTAGATGTAGAGGCTAATATATCAATTATATTTCTTCTATATACTCTAAAATGGAGAGTGAGTCTTTTGAGAGTGTTTGAAGTTTCCATCACAATTGCAATATGCAAGTTTGAGATTGAGATTGAAAATTCCTTTTAAGGATAATCTAGTCCTCTTTAGTAGTAGAGGATCTCACTATGTTGGTTTGAATTTTCTAAAAAATGGTGGTTTTGAATCACAAGAGGACCAATTTGTCCTTTTTCTTCCAAATAGCAAATTTAGGATAAAATTTTTGAACAAAAAATTGAGATATGTCTCCCTCTAATTGTTTTTTAATAAAGATTGGTAGTACTACAATTTTACAGGTGATAAAGCCATCTAAATCAAAAACTAATAGAGCGTTTGTGATTTAGATATAATAGTTTTCTCTTTCCAACTTAATGTTCATAGTCAAAAAGGAAGCGAATGAGGATTGGCTGGAAGATGCAGTAAGAAGGAGTTTATGTTTTAGGAAGTTTCCATTGAAGTTAGTTTTTCAAGCTCTTATCCCATATAAAGTTGCAAGGTTTTATATGGATTTTTGAATGCTTGCCTGTGAAGTTGTTTACTTATTTATAATAAGTGAGTATAACAAACTCACAAATATTTGAGTACAAAAGAGATTATAGAGGGATATACAAAATCTAATACAACAAGTTATCCAGGTGTAAATAGAGGAGCATCTGAGTGAGTTTTAACCAACATTTTACTTAGTCAATTGTTATTAGGTTGTTGGAGAAATATTCTCCTTAATACGAAGGCATGAAGACATGTTCTCAAACGAATGTCTTGAGAAAATTGGAATAGTTTTTGTGATTATTGGGATAACCCAAAAGTTCAAATTTGTTTTTTTTGCCTTCACATTTGCTTGCATTAATCTTCTTAGATAATTTAATGAGTACGTTATGCTTTTTTTTTCTTGATTTAGGAAAATTATGAGAAGGAAAAGGTTACTCAATCAAAAATGAAAACACTTCATAATAAAGGGTCAAAGTCATTTTTAGTTCTTGAAAATGAATGTGTAAGATCTTTGTTATGCCTTGTATTTTTGTTTCATAAAATAGAGTGAGAAGAAACTATATACACTAGAGTGTGATAGGATCATAGTATATAAAGTCATTCATCATAAGGAAGATAAAGGATAAGTGTCAGAAGAAGCAGAAAATAACCGTGTAAGTATACAAATTTGTTTAATATTTTTGTTCATTTATTAATGTATTAGTGAGTGATCATATTTAGATTGAATATTTATTTTCTTTTTAAATTTTAAAATAAAATGCAAGAGTTATTAAAGAAAAATATGTCTGAAGGGAATGAGCTCAGTGCAGAAGACATTTGTGGTATAATACTTTAGTGCATGTTCTAAATATATGAAAGGTCTTGGCTACAGATTTAAGCCAAATGTTTCAACTTTAACTTATAAAATCATTGAACACCTTCAAGAGGAAAACAACATGATTAAGGTTGCATTACAAGCTGAAGCAATCAAGTGACAAGAGACTAGATCAAAATTAACAAAACATGTTATTAAAAAGATTACTTGCCCCAGATTATGATATAAGTGAAGAGGAAAGTGAAGGGTATTAATTCATCTCTTATACTTTATTCTTTCACTTCCTGTATGTACAATAATTTAAATTTAATACTTTTTTTGAATTATAGAATGGATGACAATGAAACTATTTAATGATTATATTGGAAATTGTAAAGTTATATAATGATTGTTTAAATCAAAACCAAATACTTATTGTATCAATATTCACAATATTTTAGTTGATTTTAACTAAGTTTTTTTGGATGATTACAAGCTCATCGACATAGACAACACTAAGTAGTTGTTCAGGTTATGCTCTAACATTTTTGTAATCTAAGCATGAAATATTATATTTTGTTGATTTTTTTTAATTATTTTGTCTATAAGAATTGATCAAGTTGTCATTAATATCTTGTATAGGAACAAATAATCATCTATTCATGTTTATTCTTTTGTTGGTTTAATTTATTCATATTTATACAATTTAACTTTATATATACAATGCTTGATATTTTAAATTGATAATTTTTATATGATTTAATTTTATAGTAAATTCACAATAAAAAATATAACAATACATTATATATATACAAAACATATTATTCAATATCATGGATTAAAAATGTAACTAACAACATATTGCAACATTATTAAAAATGTAGCAAATAATATTTGGTTATGTTATGAAAAACCTAACAAATAGCATTTGGATACGTTTTAAAATACATATCTTAAAACATTAGCTATGTTAAAGAAACTGTAGCAAATAAAATTTATCTACGTTACCAAAAACGTAGCTAATAGTGTATAGCTACAAAAATAAATGTGACAAAAAACTATTGACTATGTTTTACTTTTGTCGTCAATCATTTGGTGTCAAATTTTTCTCTCTCAAGATTTGATTTTTAGCTACGTCTTTTTAATGTTTTAGCTATGAAATATTTTTGTAGCTAAAAGTTGTCATTTACAATTTTTTAAAATGTCACTTATAGTTTTCAACTATATGAAATTGGCAATGCTTTGTTTGACACGAAGCAAGAATGTAACAAATAACTATAGGTGACATTTTTTAGATAAATTAGTTTTTTCTCATAGCCAAAAGTCTACTTTGTTGTTGTGAGGGACATATCTCAAAATGTAGGTCTTTGCTTTGTAATAATGAAAGCCACAAAATTAGAAATCGTTTCCCTAGTTGAGTAAGAAATCTAAATGAAATTTTTGTTGAAATAATTAGGACATTTATAGAGGTGGTCAAAGGGTCAAATTGTAAGACTTTTCAATTCTTCCACGAATTTTGTTGTTTAAAACATTTTTCTCCCGACTAAACTTCTATAATAAAGATGAAACTTAAACCTAAATTTTTAGGAGCCAACATGTTTCTTATCAGAGTTGCTATGGTGACTATTGTTTTCATCTAAATAAGGGTAATAAGGCTGAAAGATAACAGTCCAATCCTGGTAATTCTATCCATGCAAATCGTCGAGGGGGGAGGAGCCATGACATACATAAACTGAATGGTTAATTTATGATAATCAAAATGCGAGTTATTCTTATCGAGGATTTTTTAATAACAAACAAGCTGACCAGGATCTGAAGGAGGTTCTGATCCTATCTAAGCAACAGCTACTAGAAGATTACCTGAGAATACAGAATGGAACCGGCGGGCTTTTATGTTATTAACTACGCATATAAAATTATGCATCAATTATGTCCGTGGAAAGGTGTACATTACGCAGCTGATCAATTCTGTTCCGGTTTGCAATCATTGTGGGATTAACTACACTGAACCCGCCATCCACCACAAGATTGATTCCACTCACATAGTATGCTTCATCGCTAGCCAAAAACAACGCAGCTTTGGCTATGCCATCTGTCCTGAGAACTTCCCCTCTAAGAGTGCCCATCGCACTCAACATTGCTTCCACTTTCTCTCTCTCAGCTTCACAACTAACCCTAGCCATGCCTGACACTAGGCCATATGGGGAGATACAATTCACTCTTATTCCATACTGGCCAAGCTCAGGTGTCAGGTTCTTTGCTAGACCACATATCCCTGACTTGGATGCTGCATAAGCATGACTTGAGAGTCCCGCAATTGATGTGCAAGCACTGGCAGTGAAGAGTATGCAACCTTTTCCTTGTGGTTTCATTACTCTAGTCGCATGCTTGGCTCCTAGGAAAGCGCCTCCTAAATTTACTGAAAGCAGGCGGTCTAATTCTGATTTCTGTGCGCCCAGAATGCTTTCTGATGATCGATCCAGGACACCTGCATTGTTGAACATTACGTCGAGTTTTCCATATTTGGCTACGGTGGTATCCACTAGATTCATGACATCGTCTTCATTAGAGACATCGCAGTGGATGTAGGAGGTGTTTTCACCTAGCTTACTTGCGAGGGCTTGTCCTAGGTCATCTTGGATATCTGCAATGACGACCTTGGCTCCATTTTCATGGAAAAGCTCTACACTACTTGCTCCAATTCCGCTAGCACCTCCTGTGATGATGACCACCTGACCCTGTAACCTGAAATTTTATTTAGTATATGTATGCTTCATGGAGTTAGGATATCTAATGGAGGAAGCAAATGTTACTCTTATCCTTAACTGCATGTAATATTTGTAGCGGAGGCAAAATGTTACGGCGGGTACCGGGGTTTCAATCTATGAAGTCTGCAATACCCAATTCGTTTACGCCACATTCGCAATATGTCGTACCGACGTTAATTATAAAGTACGGAAGTGCTAGACCTTTAAGCAACACTTCAGTAATTATAATACTCCCTCCGATTCATAATAAGTGTCGTTTTGAATACATTTTAATTATTCAAAATAAGTGTCATTCTTGACTTTGTATACATGTTTATAATTTTTTTTTCAAAAGTAACCTTTCATTTCTCTCTCAGATCACAATTTCAAAACAAAATTAACCTTTCATTTCTCTCTCATCTTAATTAATAAAGGTATATTTATAATTTCAGTAGCTTTCTTAATAAACATGTATTTTTTTAAAACGATATTTATTATGAATCAGAGGTAGTAGGGAGTAGTAAATTAA
>JANIHY010000004.1:49521347-49533662 GCA_027479065.1 Erythroxylum brevipes | reverse complement strand
GTTCAATCTCTTTTTTCAATTGCCAGCAATCCTCCGTGTGATGACCGATTTCTTCTTCTCTCCATTCTCTTCTTATTTTCTTTCTTTTCTTCTAGAGTTTCCTTAACCTTTAAAAAATGACAATAAAATATTTAAACTTAACATTAATGTCTACGTTAAGTTTTCTGACATAGTTTATTACATATTCCAAAATTCCTAATTATTAATATACGTCAACCAATTTTAACACAACAAATAAAAATTAATGAGACGACATCGTTTTTAACAATAGAAGCTCTAAATCAATATACGCAGCTTTAGCTTTTCATTATCTGTTTGTTCTGTTGACCCGTTAGTCATTTGTTTTTTTGTTTGTTCTTCAATTGCTCTAAACTACTTTCGCATTGTAGCACATAATACCAACAAGTTTTTTTCTTTTTTTCTTTTTTTTTGAAATCATTGACGAGAAAGGCAGAGACAAAACTAATCCAAGCCAACAGGCTTACCCTGTACACCCGAATCCTACTAGCCTTTCACCATCAAAATCTGAACAAGCAGAAATATCTAAAACTAAATGGAATCTAAACATGAAGGGTTAACACTCCAATATTGAAGGTTTGAATATAATAAAGCTACCCGGGCAAGTGAGTGAGCCGCCTTATTGGCAATCTTATGCATCTAATGGAAGGACAATTGAAGGAAATGTCGCTTGAGTGAGAGACAGTCAAGGGCCAAAATTTCAATCTCAATACTGTTCGAAGATAGAGCTAAAATAGCTTGGACAGCCGTCAAACAATCAGACTCCATAATGACACGATCAATTTGATTTTCTTTTAACCAAGATAGAGCTTCTCTTATTGACATAAGCTCCACAAGGACTGGGTCAAGCAGAAAAGGGTAATGTCCGGAGATAGCAGAAACAAAGCAACCTCTATCATCCCTGAAAATGGCAGCAAAACTTAAGGCATTCTTATCTTGAAAAATAATCGCATCAACGTTGCACTTCAGAAAACCCTCTGCTGGTCTAGTCTATCCAGTGTTGATAACGCGACCCTTCTCAGTCTGATCAGTAACCCTCTTAAAAACCTCCTGTGAAGCCTGCCAATCTTTAAGAAATCTATTTGCGAAATGGACTATCATCAGAGGGGACATGTTCTTACCTTGCTATACTCGTAAGTTTCGATGATACCAAATGCTCCATAACAAAGTAAGCTGGCTTTCGATGGCGGAGATCGACGAAATTTGTAATATCTGCTTTAAGAACGTATCCACCCCCTGACGTGGGCGACTCCAACCTGTCAATGCCCAGACGTCTTGAGCTTTCGGGCAGCCCACTAAGACATGATAAAGATCTTCTGGATGGCCACAAACATCGCATTCAATGTTGAGCAACATACCCTTACAACGTAGACAGTCTTTGCAAGGGAGAAAGCTACGAAAACATCGCCAGACAAAGACTTTAATTTTAGGAGGTATAGGCAGATTCCAGATCTTGGTCTAAAGACCCTCAACGAAGAGAGTACCAAAATTAGTATACATAGAGAGAGCCAATTTGTACCCTGTTTTGACTGAATAAACACCATTCGAACTGTAATGCCAGATAAGTTGATCTGGCGGTTTAGAGTAAGCTATAGGGATCCTGGAAACACGCCCCACATCAAGAGGCGTTAACAATCCTTCTAGCAATTGAACATCCCACCCTGATCCCTCCTCATTAAACAAATCACACACCTTAAGATCATCGAATTCCTGGATGGACGGAGAGGTAACACAAAAATTATTTGCTTCATTGATCCATGGATCAGCAAAAACATTAATAGAAAAACCATCCCCCAGTCTCCATCTTACATCTTTAAGCAGAACATCCTTAGCCGCAAATATACACTTCTAGATAAAGCTTGAATTGGGACGATCCTTGGCCTTCATAAAACTACAGGAAGGGAAATATTTTGCTTTAAAGAGCTTGCTCGGTAGCGAGTCAGGGAAAGCCATAAATCGCCAGGCTTGTTTAGCAAGCATTGCTAGGTTAAAACAGTGAAGGTCTCAAAAACCCATACCCCCATATTTTTTCGGAACACATAGGCGATCCCAACTCGTCCAATGGATTTTCTTGCGATTGTTTGTACCCGATCCCCACCAATAGGCATTCATCATCTTATGAAGTTCATCGCAGGTGCCTTGGGGAATAAGAAATACACTCATACAATAAGCCGGCAATGCTTGCGCAATTGTCTTGATGACAATCTCTTTCCCTGGTTTTAAGAGCAATTTGTTTTTCCAACTCGCAATACGCTTGCTAAGTCTATCCTTGATGAAAGCAAAGACCTGCTTCTTGTTCCTTCCAATTAGAGAGGGAAGAGCTAAATATCTCCTGTGGTCGATAGGCGTGTTTACCCCTAAAATGATCTCCACTTCACATCTTTCAGAAGATTTCGTATTCGAACTGAACATAATACCTGACTTTTGAAAATTAATTGCCTGCCCTGACGCTGCCTCATAGATGGCGAGTATCCGTTTGATGTTTTGTCCTTCCAACCTATTCGCACGAAAGAAAAGAAAACTATTATCAACAAAAAAAAAAGATGAGAGACACTAAGACTACCAGGACAGATAGTCACACCATGAATATCTTCTCTTGCCTCACTTTCTCTTAACAAAGCAGACAACCCTTCAGCACAAAGAATGAAAAGATATGGTGACAGAGGGTCTCCTTGCTGCATACCACGCTTTGGCATGATAGGTCCGACTTCAGAACCATTAATGCCACAGAATAACGCATAGTAGTAACACAAGTCATAACAAGCTCAACCCACTTACTATCAAACCCCAACTTTACTAGGATAAAGCGGAGATAATCCCAATCGACTCTGTCATAGGCTTTGCTGATATCAATTTTGAGAGCTGTCTCCCCATGCTTCCCTTTCCCTTTATTCTTCATATAGTGGATGATCTCAAAAGTTACCATGATGTTGTCAGTGATGAGCCGACCTGGGACGAAAACCGATTGCATGGGAGAAATGATCCTCGGGAGCAAAGTTTTTAGACGGTTAGCAATCACCTTAGCTATGAGTTTGTAAACAACATTGCACAAAGCTATGGGCCAAAGGTCTTTCATACACGTAGGATTGTCTTTTTTAGGAATCAGAACAATGATTGCATCATTTAATGTATCTGGAAACGCACGCTGCTCCATCCAATTATGCCAATTTTCAAACAAATCAGCTCCCAAAAGAGGCCAACATTTTTGAAAAAAACTGGGTTTATACCATCAGGATCAGGAGCCTTGTCCGGGTGCATGTCAAACATTGCCAACAAGTTTTTTTCAATTCATTTTTTCGATTCCCTCATCGTGAGGGTTGGAACTGCGTAATATGAAAATAAAAGGGTGAGGACGTCAAGAAAACAAACTAAAAATAAAAAGAAAAAACTAAAACACTAACGTCGGATTAAAATTTAAAAAATTAAAAGTTTGAACATTTTATTGTCATTTTTTAAAGTTCTGGTTATAATTAAAAAAAGAAAATTTAAACATTTTATTATTTCGAATTATAATTGAAAAAATGAGTAAAGTTTCAATTTTTTATAATTAACTCATTTATTTATTTAGTCAACTTTTTTATATTTTTAATAGGGCAATGTTGGAATAATGATAAAATTACTCCAAAATGGAGAACTTTGTGAACCGAGCAACTCTTTATTATACATCTTTAAAGGTATTTTAAAAGCTACGTTAAAATAGCATTTATGTGTTTCATAGGATTAAGAATGAAGGTGAAGATTACCTAATCAGAAATTTTACTTAAAAATAAAACTAAAAACCTCAAGAAATGATTAAACCAAATTCTAATATGTAAGAAGGGTAGGGTTTTGGAAATAGAGGAAGAATGAAGCGTACAAAGAGACATTTGTTACCCTTTTTACATTCCATTAACTGGCTCTCAAAATGCTGCCATCACTGAGTAGACCATTCTTAAGAATCTACATTAAATCTTCTATTTATTTGTTTAATTAACAAAGTCTAAAACTTTACATTTGCAGGTTAATACTTTATATCCGTCTTACAGACATTTAGAATAAAACACGACATAAGTATAGATCGATGTCTGCTGCAAACCTGTTGTCTATAACAGCAAAATTCCAAGCAAATTCATCTCACCAACGACTCCAAGACAGTGGCCGCCGAATTGCTGAAGAACAATGAGACACGTGCCGCTCTCATTGAGCCCCGATCTGTAAGCGTCTGTTACTAGAGGTTGGGTATGTGGAGAGTAGTTAGTAGTGTATGTGAAAGTGAAAGTGAAAGGTGGCAGAGTGCAGGATGCCAAGGCCTTGGGTGCTTGTTTTTCTGGTTTTGCTGATCGTATTCGGTACTCAATTTGAGTGGAAAGAACAGTTGGTGGAAGATATTGAAGCAAGTTCGAGCATTTCCCGGAAGGAAAAAAATGGTATCAAGCGAGAGGAAGTTGTCAAAGAAAAGGTTTGATTCTAATATATTTGTTATAAAGATTGATTTTTTCCACAAGGGTTGTTTGAATTGAGGTTAAAGAAGTTATTTTGTGGAAGGATTTAGCGATAGGACTTGAGGGGTTGTATGTTTATTTTACACATGTTCAAGAAGATTATGTGGGTTCGTCCTGGAATTTCCTTTTATTTTGCGTAGGAAAGGGAATGTTATGGCTTAAGTTGAGTTGTGAACCTTAAATTTGAAACAAGATGATATGGTGGAGAACGTATGGAAGAGATCTAGGAAGTTTTATTAATGATCAATTATAATTTCATTTGCTTGAATTTGTCTGAGAATAATGTTAGCTGCGAGATTAGATTTTACTGCTATATTAGTTAGTATATCAGTTTGATTTATTTCTCAAGTGAAAGGATCGTAGAATTTCCCTGCTGAAACTTTATTTTCCCTTTCCTGCATCTTCAATTCTCTCTACTCTTCCTTTCTAATTTTCTAGCTAGATTAACACTTAAAAGATTGAAAACTTTAACTGATGTCACAAGTATTGCTAGAGGCCTATTCATATGCATGTTTGACCATTATGTAGGATCGGCTTTCACTAGCATACTTCCCATGGTATATCCTAATGTTTGTCTTGATGACTGATAAGCTAGACAGCAATTCTTTTCTTATCGTTCTTGGAAGTTTTTTTTTAAGAGTCCAAACGTTTCTAGTATTAGGGAGTTGCCTGTTCAAGTTCGTGCTCTTCTATACTTTCCATTATGCATTGTTGTTGCTATATAAATAAGAACAAGGACCTGTTTCTAAAGGATAACGAGGTTGACAACCACAATAGTAAGTATTCTCTCATTTATGACCAGTTTATTTGCTTAATCCCATACCTCATTGATAACCGGTGGAGCTTTCTGATGAGACTAGAGGTTGATGCCTCCGGTTTGCTTCATTCCCTTTATGCTTTTTGATGCATTCTATTATGTGCCCCTTGTAAGAGGTTTGATTGGATAATAGCCTGTTCTTTTCTTCTTTTTCTTTTTGATACATTGACCTTGATTTGCTAGACTTCTTGGTTCATTGATTCAAACAAGAAACTTGAATTATTTCTGGTGATTGTGCCATTCAAAATCTGAAACCCAGTCTTGAGAAGTTGCTATAACCTTAACTTTCACTGTTGAGTTTCTGTTTCCAATGTCCAACAAATGGCTGAAGTTATGTGGGTATCTGCAAGTTATCAAAGATTCATCAAGTAATGTTATGGATGCTGATGTGATTCACTGTTAATTGTGCTGCAGATCATCCTCTCTCAAGAAAAGAAAATCCAGAAACTTAATGTACTTGTCAAAACTCTTCAAGAACAGCTGACATTGTGTAGAGGTGAAAACTCTGCTGTCAATGGTACTACAAACGCTTTAATTGACCACTCAAATGAGCTTGAGCAACAGCCAATATTGGAGGATTAGTCTTACTATCAGGTTTAACAGGAATATAATTGATACATGCAAGGTGCTAGACCTGTTTTCTATACTGAGGGAATGTTATTTCATCATTGGATCAGCATTGCTCAAGTTCACATTTGTATCGAATTGTGATCACTGTCACATTCATATAAATTATAGTGGAATACTATATAAGTTGTGTATGTGGCTACTACATATTGTGGTTGATTCAGAAATTGTAATCATAAGGTACATGATTGTTGGTAATTGATGCTTTTATGCAAATGATTATAAGGAACTAAAGTGCATAAGAATATTTAGTTGTAGCAACAGATATCTATGTGAAATTGTTTTTGTCTGCATTTATTGTTTTCTATTGGCAAGTTCTAAATGAAACGACAGACTGATTTATTATCGGACAAAGTTTAGGATACATAATTCATAGAAGTTTTCAGTTGTATTAGCAATAAGCACATTGGGTGTGGTGGAGTACAAGGAAGGGAAGGGCTGCCCTTCGTAGTTTTTAGCTTGTCCAGTTGGCATTAAAAAACATTGACATGAACTTGTTTTTGATGTTTAGAACAGTTTTGAAAATGGTTTTGCTTCTCTTTTATTATCATGATAAAGTAAGTTGCCATTTACCTACAAGAGCAGTAATTTAGTAAATGTCACCTTCAACTTGCAGAAAGATAGTAATACGGTGGCATTGCTACTCTTTGTATGACTTCTGTATAGTGCTTTGTCTGGTATGGCTGTTAAAGAAGGAATTGATTAATAAGCGGCCAAAGTAGTAGCTTGCATCTTCGATGGAGAGTTGAAAACATTTCAAGTTGCCCCTGGAATTTACTAATTGGAAAACCTTCTTTCCAAGCAGAGATCATTATGAGATTCAAAATTATTATTTAGTTGCTCTATTTCTTTGACATTGATAATCATACAGTCTACGTGTTTCACATTGTTTGGACCATTTCATCCTTTCATTTGTGATCTATGACATGATTATTAATCCGAGTAATATTTCTATATACCCTTCACCTTCAGTTAACTGTTGTTCTCATTTGTTTGTGGTCTCTGTCTAGCTATATTGATTAAACCTTTTATCTTCCTTGTAAAGATTGGATATCTATTAATGAGCATTTATGGAATACTTGCTAGTTCTGAATGCTTCATTGTTGGTTTTGAAGTTTGCAACTTTTGTGTAATTCGTGCTTTTAATTTAGCATCCATGAAAATGGACCACCTTGACTCTCTCTCTCTCTCAGTGTGGCTAGTCAGTCTGGCCCCCGGTTGGCACATATCAGTCTAGTTCCTGAGTCAAATCTGGTGTCAACGACAGATCTTCCGAAATAGCTTTTGATCATATCTTACCATGTTTAGTCACATTAATTCTTTTATTAGTGGCGTCGCGGTATCTTGTTATATACATGGCTTGTCTTTGATTTAGTTAAGGTGGAACACAGTCTGTAATGCTGTAAATTCATTAATGCTGTGAAGTCTCTAATTCTACAACCTGAAACTATTTCATATTCACTAGAACTGATGGTCATTCAACAGATTATTAGTTGTGTGATTGTCTCCTTGCCCTACGGCCTAAAATTTGGTATATCCTTTAAAGTTCTTTTCTTGTATCAAATTTTTGGTGCATAACATGGAGAGCATGTAATAGCCCTAGTCATCCATGTTATATATGAAGTGGTGAAGATGTGCTTGAATTCCAGATGTTTATTGTATTGTACCTATTAACTGCTTACTTGGACCTGTTTTTTTCTTTTTAGTTTTTATAAGATAACATGGAGAGCATGCAGTTCCTTGCTGAGTTGTTATCAGGAAATGAAAGGGTTGATTCTCACTCTAAAGTTGATACCCATTTTCAACATAATTCATAACAGACTTGGAACAGATTTGCCCTAGCTTTGCTACTAGTATAACATTTCGTTTTAGCTCTACTGGATATCTTTTTCTACAGCAAAAACTGATTAAACTGACATGGTTTTCCATACCAAGTACGGTAGAGTCGTTGATACAAAGAAACACAAAAATGCCAACTTTCTTTTTCCTTATCCGGAGATGAAAAATGAAACTAAAAGCAAGGCTTATTGCATGGAAAATGCATTACACATGGCAAAACATACTCCTCCTTTGTCTGTTTATCTATCTTAAATTTGGTCGGAAACAGAAAGGATGGAGACACCGCGTCCTGGATACATCAACCATAAATTGTAATCTCACCCACCCAAGGAACCCTCAACAGATTGTAATTATGACCCAGTAATGAGGATATTTATATCAGTAGTTAGCGGTCTCATGAAGGAAACTGAGCGGGACATGTGCGACTCCCAACCTTAGCATAGCCTCCATCAAAATCTAACTGTGGGAAGTTGCCAGATTTCACATGATGCTTCAACAATTGAATCAATCATCGTTCCTAATCAGTCGATGTCTTATCTTTATCAAAAGTAAATGACATTCCATATAAAGTTTAGAGAACTGTCTTAAGAGCAGCGGCTAAGATGATTCAAAGCATCAAAATGCACCAACCCAGAAGCAGTAACTTGTAATTAGAAGAGGCGGTGGAGAACAGCTTAGAATGTGGCTTTCAGCTACAGCCTCATCTTTCTCACATAAAGTGGATCTTTTCTTGAATACTAAGAGCCAAGGCGTGGTTTTTAACTACTTTTGTAAGAACAACATCCCTTAAGCCCATTTGTTGTGTGGGTTCCATGGATATGGGAACGTGTGGGTCAATCTGAAACCTATCCATACCAAATTCCTGATAAAACGAGAAATCCACAGCTAGAAGAAATGAAATACTATGCCAATTATTTTAAGGGAAGCAATCCAGACGAAAAAAATAGTTCTATTACAGCTATTCTTTAGTCCGTACTTCAAGGACCACATATGAATGCCATTGAATATGAAAAAAGAAAAAAATGGTAATAAGTATAATTGATTATATTTAAGAACACACATGAATATTGAATGGTACATGTTGAAGAATCTTATGTCACATGACACTGTAGAGCTGGGAAAATCTGTCAAAATCTTTGGCATTAATAATATTTGGTGTATAAAGTTGTAAATGGTGCATTGAAGTTGCTCATAGAAAAATGCAACTAGAATTTAAAGACGGGGTTGGCCTTAAACACCACCATTTAAACTCTCTGATGTCTTCTTCTTCCTCTTTTATACATATAACAATCAATAAGCAGAGAAAGTTGAATTAATGTTCTTAATGGGATTTGAATGGCACTGAGAGGTTTCTTGGTGGAGTTTGGTTGACATTGCATATATGTTAATGGCGGTTTCAATGCTTCTGTGCATACAATTTAAAAGTAACCAATCAAAAGAGAGTACTATTTCTCTCTCTTTCTCTGCTCTCCAGATTTAGAGGCTAATCTATAGGCATCCCCACTAAATGCATTGCATGCATTTCAATGAGGGGGAGGTTGAGAGTATTGAATTCCATTTTCAATATCAATCGAGTAGAAGTAGTACACATAATTTATTTCCTTTGCAGCCATTTCAGTATTAAATTTTCCTCACATAAATGCAAAGTCTGGTGGTGATCATGCCATGTATGAGACCTTCTTTCAGGTTTTGCATGTGCTTTAGTTAATTCCACGTATCATTAATCTGCTACTATCGTCTTAGTAGCTAGCTTACAATAGTCAGTAAATGTACGCTTAGTTTCGTGCCTTGGAAAAAACAAATTGTAAGAAAAGGTTAGCTTGATTGTTTGTTCTTAATTATCCCATCTTCCATAGAACCTCATGATTCGTAGGGAATCAAAAAAATGAAACCTTTTGTATTTACAGCCCATTTGCACGAGTGACCTAATTTCTGTTAGAGAATATATAAAATCAATTGAGTTGACCTCACACTACAGCTTAAGCTATTGTAATGAAATGGTCGCTTAACATGATATCAGAGTCTTTATGACCAAACGGTTATGAATTCGAATCCTACCACTCACCTATTCTAATTAAAAATTAAGTACAGGGAAAAGTATGTCTGTGCAAGTTTCAAGCCCAAAGGGCTTTCACTTGAGGAGGTGTGTTAGAAAATATATAAAACCAATTGAGTTGACCTCACACAACAGCTTAAGCTATTGTGGTGAAATGATCACTTAACAATATCTTATCTAAACGATTGACACAGCTTGTTTTAAAGATCTGCCAAGAGGTTTAGAGTACGTCTAGCTTCTTGATGGCTTACTCTTCTCGGTAAGAAGTAAAAGAGAAAACTTCATCACGACTTTCCATTGTGCTCACCTCATATAGTAGAATGAGGCACAAATAAAGCATAGACATACATTAAAAAGATATGGAAAGGGGAAAAAGGGGGAGAAAGGTAGGAAAGATTCCAAACATAATCGGTATTGTATTAAAGATTATAATTCAATCCAAAAAAAAATTCAATAAATGACTTGGACTGTAAGGGGTATCAATTATAAATTATTAACTGATTAACTTAATATGTTTAATTTATTTAAAGTCACAAGCCATGTCACTATCAATAATAGATTTGTATAAAATGATGTTTTACAAATAAAACATATGATGTTCCTCCCTTTTAGCTTCATTTTTGCAGATTGCTGATTATTACTCGTATCTGATCAGCAGACTCAAGTTGGCATTCCTGTATGAAGTATAAACCCAGACAAGCACTTCTAAATTCCTTTTCTGTCAATTAAAATTGGAACATAAGTGAGTTGTGAACCCCACCTACCTATGCAACCCAGCTACGTTGCAGGCTTGAGGTAGTCCATGACCCACAAGTGTTAATGTTTTCGCTTACTCGTTTTAGAGTCGTATTTAGATGAATTGAGGTGACCCTTATCATCCTATTTATGGTATGGAGGGAACTAATCATGCGTTAAGAATGGATCTTTTTGATGAAAATTATATTTAAAATTTTAAACTTTAATGTCAAATTGTGAATTGTCGTAAGAAAATAATACTAAAGTATATAATTAAGCAAGAAAGGAAGAATATTAGAGAATAAATGTTCTTTGGTTCACAACTTAACAGGTGTGCCATGTTTATAAATAACAACAATTTGGAGAAATTAGGGCTAGTGGTTCCAGTATAGCAACTAAAAACAGCAAAGTTATGGTCATCACAGGATTCCTATGAAAAACGAGTTGATCTGAAAGGGAGATACAAGTTGTTAGGTCGCAAAAAGACGACAGGCATTAAGCAGATAGGTTTATGTCTAGATCCATATCAGGTTTAAGCAAAATTAATTACTAGAACGTGCAACCTCAAACTGGACAAGTATCAGTATCAAGAAACCACCTTTCATTAATAAGACAAACCAATTGACACACAATTCTGTACCAATAATATATCAATTACACAAATAAAACATTCAAGAACATAGGACTATTATCAATTACAATCTCATTTTTTACCCCTTGAATAGCGTTTTTACTAGATCCACAAAAGCAGGGTCAACCTTCCAATAAGCAAGTCTTAGAGAATTAGTAGTCCATATCATATGTGTAGTTTTTACCTGATTAGTAAAAGAAATTTGGTAATATTGTATATGCATTTTGTGCCTTCAAGGGGTGTGGCTTGATGGTTGAGAGCAGAGTTTGACTTTGGTTAGATCCTAGGTTCGATTCCATACTAGCCTCTCTTGTAAGAGCTTGGGGTAGTCGGAGTTTTACCTGTAGATGGAGAACTAATTGGGCCCTCAATGATAAGGTGCGCTCGCTTAGCCCACCTATAAGGTGATATGCTAATTGGACCCTCAGAAAAGTATACCTGCCTGATTCGCCTACAGGATTTCCTCGAAAAAAAAAAAAAGTATATGCATTTTGTAGCTCGATTTAACACAATAACTCCTTCTAACTTCCGGTCTATTTTAATTTGTTTTTATAAAAAAAGAAATATGTAAGGGAAAAAGGCCAAGCTCAACAAAAGTGACGCCTAACCCATTAGGCGTCCTTCTAGATAAGAGTAAGGCCACTCAATTATTATGTATTGTTCAAGTTCAACTGTCTAATTAATAGTGTCTCATTCGTGGCTAATTTGTTTGGATCATATCTCACCATTACAATTAATATCTATGACAATACAAATTAATGGCCACCTTTTCGTGTGGCCGACAGGGAATTCTATACAAGATTTTCACCACGCGTCCATGGATTAGAGGCCAATAATTTTTTTTAATTCCTGTCATTATTAAATACTTAAGCTTATAGGTCTTAATAAAATCTCATCATGACGTATTATATATTGGTCTATCGAAAATAACCTTTCTATTAAAAAAAAAAGGTTGCGTATTATCGAATCTCTTTAAATCCCAAATCTTAGCGGATCTTCAATAAGTATTAATAATGATGATGATGACTGAAACATATAATCTTAAGCTTATAGATTTCAATGAAAAATTTTATCTACTTTAGTCCTATTGATTTTTAAAAAAATAAATACT
>JANIHY010000004.1:49475163-49489356 GCA_027479065.1 Erythroxylum brevipes | reverse complement strand
TAAAATTTTTGTATAATTAATTTTATTGATCATAAAATTATTAACATATATAAACAAGTTATTAAGTTTATTTAATAAATATCCTTATTAAATGCTTTAACATTTTGATTGAATTGTCTAAGGATGAAATAATATAACACATCATCACCACACCATCGGTCAGTTGCTAAATCAATTCCCAATGATTTTTATTTTCATTTTTTTCTATCACTCTCTTTTCGGAATTTTGATTTTGGTTGGTTGTAACATAATTACTTGTAAAACATAATCAATATTGACTATCTCCAATCTCCTTACAGCTGCCTACCAGCTCTAGCCTAATCATCCTCCTTCAATGCTCTAATGCTAGTCTGGTTTTCTACTTGCTTGCTCTAGTGCCATCGCTAGTCTAATAGTCTTTCTTCAATGCTCTTACACTAATCTAGTTCTAGTTTATTGTTGGAATGTTTTTATTAAATTATAGTTGATATCATTGCTGACACTAACTACTTTTGTCATCATCGATAGGCAACTTCTGAGTACCAGCTGAATGCTCCTTCAAAAACTAGTGGAAACTTTGCATAAACCATCGTCGAGTCCTATCAATCTTAAATATTGTCAGTAACAACTAATGGTAAATTCTAAATGGTAACTTTA
Organism: Erythroxylum brevipes; assembly: GCA_027479065.1. NCBI lineage: Eukaryota > Viridiplantae > Streptophyta > Magnoliopsida > Malpighiales > Erythroxylaceae > Erythroxylum > Erythroxylum brevipes. The sequence continues at coordinate 49,488,720 of JANIHY010000004.1, read as the reverse complement.
GAAATTGTATTTTTGAGCTTCTTCATTTCCTTTTTGCCACCTCTAAATTTGTGCCAGCAACTATAATTTGAAGTTTTTAGGTTTCATTTATTTTTGGAATTAATTTTCTTTAAAATAGAAAATTTTAATTTCTTATTATCTATTTTAGATAGAAATTAGTAAGTCTGTTAACTGTATAGGAAACTTACATTTAAATTCACTCTAATTGGGGTCTCTTTGTTTTTTTTTTCTTATTGTCAGTATTGGTAGTAATATTAGTGGAAATCATGATATTGATAAGAGGCTTCATCTTTACCTTTTTTCATGATTGCTTTCATTCTCCTTGTTTATTATCACTTTTTTATTTCCTAAGGTTGATATTAGTATAACTTATTTGCATTTTTGTTCATACTATTTCAATTTTCCTTTTTCTTATCTCATTTATCTATTTTTCTTTTTCTTTTCTAAGTTTCAACCCTTATTTCTTTTCTCAAGTAATAATAGAGTCATTTAGAGACTTATTGCATTTGTCTTCTATAGCTCATGTTGGGCATTAGGGTAGGAGTGGTAACTTTGAATTTTGATGATAGAGTAAGGGCTAATCTTTTAGTGAGTTTTGGGTCTAGGAGAAAAGAAAATGTTGACATATTATAGATAGGTTCTTGCTCTTTGAAATTAGTGGAGATTTGAGATAAATATAAGATTCACAAAGTGGATTAGGGATAAAGCAAAAGAGATTAATGTGTTCAAACTTTGATATTTAGGGTGTTCGAGATGACAAAATGGGATAGGTATCTTAGTTATCAAGGAACTCATACATTATGTTTTAATATAGTGTATCCTTATGCACCTTAAGTAGGGTTAGATGAACAATTTAAATGTAAATTATAAAAAGAGCTATATGAGGTGATTCAATGGATCTCCCCGATAAGAAAGTTATCCTAGGAGGAGATTTTAAAGTTCATATAGGGGAAACCTTAGACAAATATTCATATACTCAAAGGGGTTCTAAGTATGGTGATAGGAATAGTAGTGAAACTACTTTTTTGGATCTCATGGTAATGTTTGGGTTGGTGATACCTAACTCTTTTTTTAAGAAAAATGAGGAGCACCTAATGACTTTTAAGAGGAGAACTATAAAACCTCAAATTAACTACTTCCTTGTAAGGCAAAGCAATCAACCTAGTTGCAAGGATTGCAAAGTAATACCTAACGTTTGCTTGTCAACTCATCATAGATTGTTGTTTTGGATCTTATAATTAAGGTTTGGAGGAAGATGATAATTCTTATAAGGTGTAACAAAGTTAGATGGTGGAATCTAAAAGAGGATATGATGGAACAACTAAAGGATATAGTAATATATGGAGATGAATGGAAATTAGAAGGAGATGTTAACTAGATATGGGAGAGAATAGTAGCTATTTTAAAAAAATACAACTAAATAGATCTTGAGTGTTTTTGAAGAGGCTACGAGTAGTAAGATAGAGTCTTGGTGGTGGAATAAAGATGTATAAAAAAAGTTAAGATCAAGAATGGTACCTATAAAGTTGTATTTGGTAGCACCATATAGGTAGAGAGAGTAGTTAATAGAGAAAGTGACAAAGTGACAAAGAACAAGGAAAACAAGATAATTTCAAAAACTAAAAATAGAGCTTACAAGAAACTATACCAATGATTTGAAACTAAAGACAGAGAAAAGGATATATTTATGTTAGTGATAGCTAGGAATGTAAAGCGAGAGACTTAGATGAAGTTCATTGTATAAAAGATGAAGTAAGGAAGGTGCTCATGGTTGAAAATTATATTAAGAAAAGATGGAAGAGATACTTTCATAATCTTTTTAATGAAGGCGTAAATGACAACATCACTTTAGGTGATCTGAGTATATCTAAGAGGTATCATAACTTGTCGTGGATAGATTACAAGGGAAGAAATTAAAAGACTTTTGAGGGAGATGAAGAGTAAAAGATAGTAGGACCGGATCAGATACCTATAGAGGTGTGAAATATGCCTAGGTGAAGAGGATCTTACCTGACTAGCCAAGCTTTTAACATGATCTTTAAGTCCACCAAAATGTCGAATGAGTGGAGACTTGTATGCTAATTCCTCTATTAAGAAAAAAAAGGGACATTTAAAGTTGTAACAACTATAAAAGCATCAAACTACTTATCCACACCATGAAGTTATGAGAGAAGGTGACAGAGAATAGAGTGAAAAAGGATGCTCCTATCTTGAAGAACCAGTTTGCCTTCATGCCAAGAAGGTCCAAGATAGAAAATTTACATCTCTTTAGAAGATTAATAGAATATTACAGGAAAAGAAAGCGTAACTTACGTATGATTTTTATTGATTTAGAGAAGGCATATAATAGGATACTTACGGAAATCATATGGAGGTTTTTAGAAGTCAAAAGAGTTTTTATGACTATATACGGGTTATTAGAAATATGTATGAAGGTGTAAAGAATAAAGTAAGAACAATATGAGGAGATACAGGGCATTTTTCTATCGATATTAGGCTACACCAAGGCTACTCATTGAGGCTTTTTTTTGTTTGTAGTAGTGATTGATGAGCTTACTAAGAATATCCAAAGAGATGTGCCTTAATGTATATTATTTACTGATGATTGTTTTCGTTAATGAGACAAAAGAGGATGTCAATATTACTCTAGAACTTTAGAGAGATATGATAGAGTTGAAGGACTTTAAATTGAGCACGACTAAGATTGAGTATTTAGAGTGTAAATGTTTGGGGCATAGGGTGGCTTCTGTTATGGAAACATAGATTAATTTAAAGTTTATACCACAAAAAGAGTATTTTAAGTATCTAAGACCTATTATCCAAACCAATTGAGAGAATGATGAAGATCTTATCAGGGTAACTTAAACAGAGAAGTGCATCAAAAGTTTTATGTGAAAAAAATATCACTCAAGCTTAAAGGTAAATTATATCGTTTAACAATTAGGCCAATCATGCTATATGGGATAGAGTATTGACCCATTAACCAGGTGCATGATCATAAGCTAATATGGTGACAAAGATGAGAATGTTTTGTTGGATGTGCAACTTTATTAGAAGAAATAAAGTTAATAATGTAATGATAAGAGATAAATTAAAGGTGATAATATTAATAAAAAATTAAGAGAGTCATAGGTAGTTCGAAGGGGAGATCATGACTTTCTAATAAAAAATGCGAGAAAATTATACTTATTGTAAGAAGACAAAAAAAACACTGAATATGACTCTGTTGGAACTTACCAAAGACATGATTATTAATAAAAAACTTTGTCCTACTAGGAAATAGATAAATGATCTCACATAAAAAGGCCATTATCTTTCTCATAGGTCTTTAAATATTTTCTTTCGAATCATATGCCCTGTATTTAGCCTAAATATTTAATATTTAATACTAACCTCCTGGACTAAGTATTTCCTCACTTAGCCTAAATATTTTCTTATAGTGACTTGTTTGACCACTTAGCCTAAATATTTTCTTATAGTGACTTGTTTGATTTATTTATTTGCTTATCTTCTTTCCTTTTTTGTGTACTTATTTTGTTTTATTTTATTATTTAACTTATTTTTATGTCTTTATATTTTGATTTTACTAGTATTATTATCTTTTATGTTTATGTTTATTTTTAATTTATTATTTTAATATGTATATTTTTCTTTCTATAGAAATTTATTAAAATCAACCTCAATATCAATTAAAGATAAGGTTGCATATTATTAAACTTTTTCATATTTCATATATCGGTAGAACTTCATCTAAGTTATTATTATTGTTGTCGCTGGATTATCCTTATACCCTAAATGTCCTAAACAGATGGATTTTTATTTTACTTTTTGATATATACGTATTTGCTTTTATTATATTCATATCATCGTGCTTATAGAAAAATTATAGATTTTAATATGCATAAGAGTTATTCTTAGAGAAAATATTTAAGAATAAATAAATAGATTATATAATGAGATATCAGTAAAAGAGAAAGTCCACCTTATGCCAATGGAACCTCAAACCCCACTTTAAATGGCTTGCATTTTTACCCTTTCCTAATATTCTCAGCTTTCTATTCATCGTCAATCTTTAGATTTCCCAGTTTCTCTCTGCGTATATCTACATACATATATATATAGAGAGAGAGAGAGATATAGATATTCAATCAGATCTCTCCCACGAGACCAACTATACTGCACCACCCATGACGCTTGGCTCGGGAGGATCCAGTGTTGTGGGTTAGTCCCTTGATCTTGTAATGTTACACATTCTTGTTGTGCCTTTCTTTTAACCCCTGATCTCTGGTTTTTATTGGGATTCTGATCATGGGTTGAGGTTTTATTGTGCATTTAGCGGTTTTCTGAGGCGGGTTTCTATGGGCATTTTTGGTTCTTCAATTTGGGGTTTATGGGCTCTTTCTTATTTACTTAGCTTTTATGCCTGTTATTTATGGTGAAATTCTTTTATGTATCAGATATTTTGTGGAAGCTCTCTGTGGTCATTAATTGTGGACAGATGTGAATTTGTTATTAATTAATGGTATGTTAATGGAACTTGGATTCTTTTCTTGGTTATTGGGAGTTTCGATTTTGGTTGTTGTTCAGTTTTCTGAAACATATAGTTTAGTCCTTCTTGTCTGCTTTATGGGAAATGAGTTCAGATTCTAACATGTTCAATGGTCCTAATATAGTTGTTCGTACATTTTTTGTTATCTGCTCGAATAAAACTGTATCAATCCAAAGATTAACTGTGTCTCAGGCTAGTTAATTGCTCACCACTTTGCTTATCAGTATGTTGGCGTTAAGTTGAGTTTCAGGGCTTTATCATTCAGTGTTTAAGTTTCTTTGCAGTCCCTCGGAACTTCAGACTACTGGAGGAACTTGAACGTGGAGAAAAAGGTATTGGCGATGGCACTGTGAGCTATGGGATGGATGATGGGGATGATATTTATATGCGCTCTTGGACAGGCACTATAATTGGGCCTCACAATGTAAATGCTTTTTTTCCTAGCGGATGAGCATTGTTGTGAAAATTGTTATTTGAATGATGCTATAAAATGAAATATTGTGCTTGAAAATGTACATGCATATGTCATTTATATGGACCTTATGCTATTTATATGGACCGATGTATTGCACATGGATACATAGGAGATTAGCCATTGCTTCATTGTCACAAGGAAAGGGGGCATGCTTAATTTCATCAGCCTATAAACCCAAACTATAAGGTGGTTCTGCAATCTGTTTTCATATGGCTTTAACCATGTTATTATAGTTTGGCAGACTAACCTTTGTCATTTAAGTTCCTCTATTTTTTTACTTTATCATATGTATGTGTTTGAAAACAAAAAGGGGTGGTTGGCTACAGGAGTAGGGTCTCCATGTATTAAGAGTTTTAATCTCAGTAGTAGATGAAGGAGGCTTGGAATGTCTGTTGAATAAAGCAACAGCATAGTTCTTCATTTAGATTCATCATATCTGAGCTCTGTTTATATTACTTTACCATATGAGCAATGTGAAGTATGATGATTGATATGTGGCTCTTGGTAACATGTAATTAGGCTTCAAATGGTTTGATATCATATGTGGTTTAAATCTGATGTATCAATTGTTTTTAGGGTTAATATGTCAAAGACTGAATTTTTCACCAAGTCCTTATTTATAGAGTGCAAGGAGTAGGTGTAGAAGGGTCAATCTTTATTTATGTGTAAGATGTGTCAAATGAGTCTTATTTGTAGAATGAAATTTTATATTCTTGCCAATGTTTTTGGTCCCTCAGAATCTTGGTTGCCTGACAATTGAATTTCATCTTTCTTAGACTGTTCATGAAGGTCGTATTTATCAGTTGAAGCTGTTTTGTGACAAAGATTACCCAGAGAAGCCACCAAGTGTCCGTTTTCATTCTCGAGTCAACATGACATGTGTTAACCATGAAACTGGAGTGGTATGTTCCACACACTTATACTTGTGTCTTTTTTTTTCAGCACATTGGACATGTTGGTTATTATGGTTTTATGGTGACATGGCCTTGTATTTGTCTTTTCATAGCGAGCCTGATGTCTTTTGGTGTGATCAAATTCCCTATATCTAATTATAGGCCTAGTAAGACTGAAATCTGCCTATAGTAGCTCACCAGATTTTTCATTTTCCTTCTTGCCTTATTTTTACGGTATGAAAGCTTGGGCTCGTCATAGAGAACCCAACGATCTCCAAGAGTAAAAGGATTCAACAACTTTTCTGAAAATACCTCCTATTATTTTTGTCTTTAATTGTTTTTAAGGTTTATAGATAAAATTGCTAAGAACTAACCTCCCTAAAAATAGCAGATTTAACTTTGCAATATTTTAAACATAATAACTACCCTGCTGCACATGGCAGTAACTAATAATGAATATATAAACTGAAGACAAGCATGAACTATTCATCATTCCTTTTGCTTTTGTTGCCTTCGTTGGTAAATTTTCAAAGGTACTACTTTAGCAGCCGATTCTGATTCTGGTCATTTAATGACTATAACATCTTTCTATTCATGTTTGTTTATTCATCCTGTTGTCCTATGTACTGCAAAGTTGATTCTGGATTCACCCACACATGATTTTTCATTTATGTTTTACTTCATTGGTTTGTTGGTGGAGTTTGTGTTGGATGATTGGATTCTCATAACATGAAATTACAACAGGTGGAACCAAAGAAGTTTGGAGTTCTTGCAAATTGGCAAAGAGAATACACTATGGAGGATATACTCACTCAGCTCAAGAAGGAGATGGCAGCTCCGCACAACCGAAAACTGGTTCAACCTCCAGAGGGTACATATTTTTAGCTTTTAATGGTCATTGTGGACAATATTGCTTTTAGCAATATGGAATATATAGTTTGTAATCCTGTAACGATCTTGTGAGAACTAAGAACATATCGGTGAATACCTGAGAAGGATTCTCCAGTTTCTGCTGCGCCATGGCTTCATTGTCATTTTCTTGTTGACTTCTGTAACTGTAATGCAGGGATGCTGTTTGATTGATGTTATTTTATATGTCAAAATATAATGGACCTCAAGTATTTAATTGCTCTATCTACTGCCTGAAAGTGCTTCATGGAGTTGCGTTTTCCACCGTGCCATTCGGCTTAAAGATTCAATCCTCAAATCTCTTCGTTGTTGGGGCATAAAATTGGTCATTAGCAATAGCAATGAACCTGGCGAGTGTGGGTGGGATTGGATTAAATATCAAGCATCTGAAAGATGATATTTGTAGAATTTTCGTAATAACTCGAGAGGGTATACTTGCGTTTTAAAACGTGAAATATGAAGCCATTACAAGAGGCTGTATCTTCGATTTACAGTCAAATGTTTTGATTGTAATTTAGTGATAAATTATTTAGACATTTTGTGTCTTGTATATTTTTATATGAAATTATAACAGGGATTATAATTATAAAATTCATATTGGATTTATATATTATTTTTATGTGTTCCTAATTATTGTTTTATTAAGATTAGACATTAATAGAATGTAAAAAGATTAGTACATATTTTGTTTTTTTGTATGAAGGAAGTAATCGCTCTCATAGGTTAAAGTATAGAGATATTTAAACAAACGTGTGGGTGATTGCTAGAAAACAAGTTCATTGAATAAATTCAATATAAAAAATCTATTTAGAACATTACTTGTATGTCTATGAAATTCTCATTATGATGATTGTATAAGTGATCTTTTGACTTGAGATCATCAAAGTTATTTTGCATGGGGATTGCTATGTTTTTTATACTACTTATGGTCTATTTAATCATAGGTCGTTTAATTGGTAGTCATTGAATGTACATGAATTATATGAAGATAGTTGAGTGATCAAGATATGATTTATCACCTTAAAGTAATTATTAATTAAGGAGAATGCTTTGTTGTTCTCGATTAGTATTAATTTAAAAAATCTTTGGTCAAGGTGAAATGATGCTTTGTAAATAGTTTACAAATGTCATTAATTGGATCAATAATAAAAAGGTGAAAAACTAATACGATTAGACTCAAAATAGAGTAGATATTAATTTCATACTCTATATCTAATCGGAACATTGTATGATGAAATAATTGAATTATACTGAAAAATTATGCACAAAAAAGTTAGTTATAATCACTTTGACATTCCTCAATATTTGGGTGGTCATGATATGTTACTAAACGTCAATCTTGATCTATGATTATAAATTATTTAATTGGAGAATGAAAGATAAATTAAAAAAAGTTTTAATTTATCTAATTTTAATTATTAGAATTAGACTTTATAATCATTGTCAATATATTTGAGAATCTAATGGGTCTCACATATAAAATAGTTTGAAAAGTGTAAAGTTAATTTAATTAAGTTGGCCTTGATTGTAAAGTTTGAGAAACTTTATGATTAAATATGAGATATTTAAGAAATATGGATCAATATGAGATAATGAATCTTATAATGGGTATAATTTGTATTGGTATTTAATTAGAATTATTAGTAATACAAATTAAAGTTTAATTAAAATTACATTCCAATAATTCCAATTAAGAATTTAATTTCAATTAAATTACTAAAACGTCTAAAGATTATTATAAAATGACTTAAGCTCTATGGAACTAGCACTTCTTGCTTCACCCTTTCTGTAAGAATTACAGAGTTCTCTCAACTTGTTCTATGAATACCGTTAGAAGCCGGACACTTGTGTAGCTATGGTGGTTGAAATTGATTAATTTCAGGAATAGTTCGAAGGATAAGACAAGAGAAAGATTAAATTTCAAAATAAGATACGAATTAAGTTGCAGCTTTATTATAATTTATGTTAATCATTTTATAGAATTAAATAGATTTTGTTTTTTAGAAAATTAAAAATCACAAAAAAATTTCGTGATTATTCCGCTACGGTCAGAATCGGATCTCAATCCGGTTTTCCATCAACATCAACTGTGCATTTCTAATCATGTGGACAATGATATGGCTATTATAAATTTTATTTTTTAAGATAAAAGGTGCAACTTGCGCTCTAAAATTTCCAATAAAGTCTAAAATAGCTCCTATCATTGTTTCTAATATTATTTTGCTATTTGACATTTAAAAATGACACAATTTGAACTATCAAACTATTAGGTTTCCATTAAGTCCTTACACGACACCTTTAAGATACGACATCTGACGTGCCAACTATAGAATTCTGACCACATAAGCACTTGTAATATTTGTTGACATATTATGTGTAATGAGTTATGAAAAACCGAAGGGGGTTAATTGTTTTCGCAAACTTTCAGCAAATTTCTTCGGCACCAACAAAATAAAAACAAGCAAAATCGAAATAATAAAAACATCAAAAAATTGGTAACGTAATTCAGCACACTTTGTCTACGTCTGCGGGGCCCTCACCCAGCTTAAAAACTTTCACCAAAGTACAATAGATTTATCCAAGGCTTTACTGAGCCGACACCACTCAACCCTTGATATTTATCCAAGGCTTTACTAAGCCAACACCAGTTAATCCTTGACACTATCTCTCAACCTCACTTCCCGTAAAAGAATTTCACATCCAATAACACAACCAACTTGTGTTAATCTCGTTAGAAGATTTTTCTAAACAACTTTTACTCAAAACAATGATAAATAAAAATAGCTCAAGTATTTAATCAACTGAGAATTGAACAACAAATTATTTGAGACAAAAGAAAGACTTTCCTATGGAATTATCTTCTCGAAATAATCCAGCCAAACTACTTCACCATAGCTGATTGTTTCTTCACAAACAAATCACAATGTTTCTTCAATTAATAATCAATACTCACTCCACCGAAAATTATTTTCACTGTATGATGAACTCAAAACGTGTGCAGTACTAATGATCCATCATTAGTTCACTATGCTATCACATATGTTCCCTAACACACTTTATTGTTAGTCTACCAAAAAAAATCACTACACACTCACAACACTGTATATCAAACCCCAGATGCGTTATTCAGCTCATTTTATCATGTGCGCAACCAACAGTTTTTTTGTTCAAGGACACATGCCTTCTGCTACCTCAGCTATGCACTTCAATGTATAGTTGCCGCACACACTTCACTAGGTTGGTTTCTCCACTTATGTATTTTAATATACTTCATCAATCATTAGGAGATGTGCACACCACTCATCATTAAACCAACACCAAATCCATCTATACCACACCCACGTAAGCTTCGTTCCATCTTTCATATGTCATTAATGCCCACACGTATTACTATGCTACACATTTATTGATAATTAATGCACACACTTTCATAATCGTTATCCAATCTTCATATGAGATATCCTTCAGCAATTAATTGATGCACGCACACGATACACACAAGCTATGAGAGTTCCACTTCAACCAAGAGTCCCACATCAATTAGACGATTATTTATATACCATTTTAATTCAAGTCATTATCTAATTGATATCTTATATGTCCAATTAATAAATAATGTCAACACTAAATAAAAGATATATAACATATATCCTAACAATCTGTCCATTTTTGGCATTGTTTGTTACAAATATGAAACTCCCCCTAAATAACATTATTAGACATATAACTATCAAATTCACAATCCACATGAGATGAAAAAAAGAACTCCCCCTTAATCAAATATTAAGTTCTAAATTATCCAATCATTCAAATTTCTCCCCATTGGGATAAAAAATGCCAAAAAGCACGACGAGTAGTCACATATATACCTTGAAATCTTCCTTTGAATGGAACATTCACTTTAAACAATTTGAAGTCTTCCCTTTGGGACAAAACAATATCAAAACTTATAATCATAATAATCAATCATAGGTGCAGCGGAAAAATCATAAGTATGCCAAGATGATAATTTACTACCATTCAAAACAATTGCCAACATATCACTACTTACTTCACTTCCACCTTCATCAGACTGATCAAATTCATAAACCAAAGCAATGAACTATAGGTGTTGTTAGTGTTGTGAGAGAGAAAGATATTTGAGAGAGAGACCTACACTGATGAGAGAGCTGATGAGTCTTCGGTGGAGCCAAATAGAAATCACAATGCAAACTACTAAAAAATGAGATGACAATAGCAACATAAAACTAAAGAACTAAAAAAATCTTTTTTTTTTACATTTTATTTCTTTTTTATTTTCTTTTTTTACAACACAAAAAATACTTCAAAAATATAAAGCACACTGTCCCTTTGCCCCTCAAAGAATCTCAAACCTGGGCTTACTCCTCATCACATTATCTCGGTCATTGTTTCTCCTTCAGAAGTAACTGACTTGTCTTCTGTTTGACCAGTTACTTCATAAGTAGTAACCAACTATGAATTTGTATATTTTCTTTTTTTTTCCTTTACTATGTTTTTTTGCTTATACTTGACCCTTTCTAATCCAAGCTTGCTTCGATACCATGGGATGCTGCTAGAAATTTAATGAAGAGTGTCTAGATTTTCGATTTTGACCCCTTTGAAACATCATTTGTAGTAACTGATAATATCTTGGCCTTATATATCCAATGACTCCACAAAAATGACATGTGGGTATAAATCTTCGATTCTTTCTAAATGTTTCTTCTTCTCAGATAGATTTGGATATGTCATCTTTTTTCTCATTCACTTTAGAGCACTCACCCTTATAGCCAATGCCTTGTTACCAATTTCCAACAACTTTTCTAGCTTTTTGGTACCTCCATTTAACATTCTCAAACCCTTTTCAGTACTTACTAATTTCATTCTAGCTTCACCAAGCTCATCTGACGTCAATATCAATTTCTTTTTTAACTCTTGTATGGTGTTTTTCATGAAGAGATTCTCTTCCTTCAATCTTTCATTCTTTCTACATATTTTTACCATTTTTTGTACATTAATTTGTAAGCCTTATAAATATTCTCCATTTTATCACTTGACCCACTTTCATCACTGTCATAATCTGATGATAGGTTTTGAGATAAGTTATTTTCGAAAATTTTCGATTTTTCCTCTTTTTGATCTTCAGTTACTTTTTTCTAAATTACTGTTAAGTGAGTAATTGAACTTTTGCTATGTAAGGCAACGAACGTAACACCATTCACTATTTCTTCTTCATTTCCGGATTCGTTATCATTGTAAGTGCTTATATAGGATTTTCCTTTTCTCTTCTTCATGGTATTTGCACACTTCGCTTGAACATGTCCGAAGCCTTGACATTCATGACATTGAATTCTCTTTACATTTTTTTTTCTCCCTTTTGAGTTTTGGCTTGTTTAAGGTTGTTTTTCGATGAGCTCCCGCTGTTTTATCTAAACTCAGATCTGTCATTTTTCACTCTCTTTAGCCACTTACTAAACTCTTGTGTTAATAGCTCTACATCCTCATTCTTGTTGGATTCATCTTCTAATTCATTCACAAATTTACCAATCTCGGCTTGCAATGCTAATCCTTTCTTCTTCTCTGGATTGTCCCTCAACAAATTCATTTCAAAATTTGTAAGAATATCAATTACCTTCTCGAGTGACAAATCATTGATGTTATGAGCCTCTTCAATTGTTGTAATTTTCGGAATAAATCTTGGAGGTAGTGATCTCAACGTCGTCTTGACTAGTTTCAGATTGGAATATTTCTTCCCGAGTTGATGTGCCTGATTCGCTATATAATGCAATCTTTCATAAAAATCTTCAATAGTCTTATTTTCATCCATCTTTAGTTCTTCAAACCTCACAACTAACATATGTAGTTTTGATGCTATCACAGATTTAAACCATTCATGAATAGTCTATAACATATCCCACGCTTCTTTAGCTAATTCACAGGCTGATATCATTGAAAAGCATCCTTTATCAATAGCACTAAAAATCGCATGCATTACATTTGAATTTCTATGTGAACTTTCTTCTTCTGCTCTTATCCATTCAGATGGATCTTTTTGAACTGTCTTGGCATTATCACCACTAATTATTGGATGCGTCTATCCATGTACTACCGAATGTCAAGCTCTTGTGCCTTGAGCTTGAATGAAGACTTTCATCTGTGATTTCTATGTAGGATAGTTAGATCCATCTAACAGCGATGGCCTCATAATCGATGCTTTTTCTCTTATGGCCATGTTTATGAAACTAAGATTTGCACTTGTTACCAAGTTCTGAATTGATGACTTTGTTTTGATACTAATTGAAAAATCGAAGGGGTTAATTGTTTTAGCAAACTTTTCACAAATTTCTTTGGCACCAATAAATAAATAAAAATAAAATCGAAATAATAAAAATACAAAAAATTTGGTAATGCAGTTCGACACATCTTGCTTATGTTTGCGGGGCGCTCGCTCAGTTTAGTAACTTTCACCGAAGTACAATAGATTTACCCAAGGTTTTACTGAGTTGACACCACTTAATCCTTGACACTATCTCTCAACTTTACTTCCCGTGAAAGAATTTCAAACCTAATAATACAACCAACTTGTGTTAATCTCGTTAAAGGATTTTTCTAAACTTTTACTCAAAACAATGATAAATAAAAATAGCTCAAGTGTTTAATCAACTGAGAATTGAACAACAAATTATTTGAGACAAAAGAAAGACTTTCCTATGGAATTATCTTCTCGAAAT
>JANIHY010000004.1:49447573-49465130 GCA_027479065.1 Erythroxylum brevipes | reverse complement strand
CATAATTACTAATATGTCCTAGTTATTTTATATTAAAACAAAGGAAACCTATAAGATGTTAGGTGTAATTAACTTTAAAAATTAATAATTAAGAACTAAAATAAAAATTTTATGAAGTTAAATAATGAGAAATATAATTCTTTCATTAATGAATCATTGAGTGGAAACCTTAATATATTATTTTTGTTTGTAATTGTGATAATGATGGAAAAATAAACTTACGTGAGGCTATTTCTTACCAAAAAGGAAGCGAAGTAAACTTAGACTATTTTTTGTTGAACATAAGGTTTTTAATAAATTGGAATGTTGAACGTAAGGTTTTTAATAAATTGGAATGTTGTAAGAAAAATCTTATGCGAGATGATTTCTTACCAAAAAGCAAGCGAAGTAAATTTAGGCTATTTTTGATTGGACATAAGGTTTTAATATAATGAAATGATTTATAAATATAAATAGATGTGATATTAGAAAATAGTAGTTTGGGAGGGATAAAAGGGTTCATAATATAATATAGTAAAATGTTGCTTGAAAGATGGATGTAATAGAATGTAATGTATGTATAATAATAATGAACAACTATTATGCCCTTATAGAATAAAACATATTGTTAATTGATCGAAACATATATTAAGGCTATGTTTAGTTTGACGTAAGCTTTTTAATAGAATAGAATGATCTATAATGAAATGCAATGTAAATAAATGTAATATTAGAAATTGTTATTTGGAGGATAGAAAGGTTCATAATGTAATATAGTGAAATATTGTTTAGATGAATAGTTTATAATATAATATAGTGTAAAGTTGTTTATCATTTTACATTTTAACTTAAACCTCAAAATATGAGGTTTTTTCATTTTTACTGTTTATAATCAAATGAAATGTAATATGAAATTCTCCTCTTCCGTTCTATTTTATTATAAACCCTCTTTCGAAATGATAGAATAATATTACATTTTGTTCCATTTTATTAATAAACTTCCAATTAAATATACCCCAATTTTTTAAAGTTATTTGGGGAGGTTTTGTTTAAAAAACCTATTTAATGAATGGATAAGTTATTAGAGAAGAGTGAAGACACATGCAAAATGAGCATGCGTGTTTTGCAGACAAGGACAAATGACCGTCCCATGTGCTTGTGAATAAGAAGTTGGGCCAACATCTGAAACCTAGTTCTCTTGGTTTGAATGAATTGAATATCTAATTAGATATATAATTGTTTATTTCATTTATTTATTTAAATTTTGAACGTGGGCCGCACCCCACTCACTCCTCCATCATCGCCTCTCAACTTAATTATTACTGATTTTTTTAATTACTTTAATTGCTTAATAAATAATAACAAACAAATAAAATTAATTGAACAAACAATTCAAAAAAACCCAACACAACAAAAACCGCCTTTTATCTCTCTGGTCGCCACCAGAAAGGAAGATGCAGAGGAAACCCACCCACCACGTTCTCTATAAAACTACGCTTCTTGGTGTCGTTTTACTGCCTCTCTCTCTCCGCACTCTCACTCTATTGCTTTATTCCTACCATTTTCCCCTAAACATAGAAAACCGGAATAGGATCGTCCTCAATCATGTCCGACGCCGATCAGCCGCCGCCGCGACCCGTCGTCGTCCGATCAGTTTGGGCCGATAATCTTGACGCTGAAATTGACCTGATCCGGACGGCGATCGATAAGTACACCGTCGTGTCACTGGATACGGAGTTTCCTGGCGTCGTTTTCCGGCGAGGTGCTAAGGACCCTTACAACCGGCATCATGATCCCGACGAACATTACTTCAACCTAAAGTCCAACGTCGATCATCTTAATTTGATCCAAATCGGGCTCACAATCGCCGACGAAGACGGCAATTTGCCGGATCTTGGAATGGACAACTGTTTCATTTGGGAATTCAATTTTAGGGATTTTGACGTGGCGCGTGATGCCCACGCGCATGACTCCGTCGAGTTGTTGAGGCGCCAGGGGATTGATTTCGAGAAGAATCGGCATTATGGGGTTGACTCGAGGAGATTCGCCGAGTTGATGATGTCTTCGGGACTCGTTCTAAACGACTCCGTGAAATGGGTCGCATTTCATGGCGCTTACGATTTCGGTTATTTAGTCAAGTGCTTAACTCAAAGGCTTCTACCGAATTCATTAACCGAGTTTCTGAACATTGTAGGAATATTCTTTGGGTCAAGGGTTTATGATGTTAAGCATTTGATGCGATTTTCAACGAATTTGTATGGTGGTTTAGATCGGGCTTGCAAGACACTGAGCGTGGAGCGAGTTGCGGGTAAGAGTCACCAAGCAGGGTCAGATAGCTTGTTGACCTTACATGCGTTTCAGAAGATAAGAGAGAAGTATTTTGATGATGAAGGCAATGGAGTATTAGAGAAGTACGCAAATGTTTTGTATGGTCTGGAAGTTTATTCTTGAATCTCTTCTTGTCTGATTTGTAGATTTTTTTCTTTCGTTCTCTCTTTAGAAGTTGGGTCTTCTGTAAACATGTTGGTGCTTATCAAGCGTTAATGCTAGTTACGGATTTAAATCTTTTTCATTTCCCTGCATTTGTCCTGTTGGTTTGCTTAATGTTTGATGTTTTTGTTGAATGCTTTTTTTTCGACAATTGCAACATTTTTACATACCATAATTGGGTTGACCGATTTAAGAATCGGTGTAAATAACATAAAATTTTTAGCAGGCTTTGTATTGGGTAGGATATTAAGGCGTTGGCTATAGTTTTTCTGGGATTGTGGCTACGATCCGAACTTGTAAGAATATTTTGATAAACGGTATTGCTTTACTGCGCTTCACCACTGCAATCACGGATATGAAAATTTGTTATGATAAGATACCTTTACAAAGAGCTAGTTTGAGGACCAGTGACAAGCTTCCATCTTTGATCATATGCAGGCTTTGGTGTTTTTTATCGGACCGTTCTTTGGAGTAGCACATTCGCTCCTTATGTTTGATATGAGATATTTTTTTGCTAATCATGTGACTTGATCTTAGCCAGAGAGGTTTAGCTTTAGAATAATAGACCATACATTAGTTCTTATTTTTGGACTGGATCAATAGTTTCATCACAATTTTTTTTCAAGATTCCACCGCTTCAAGTACAGAGTCGCAGACCAGAAAAAATGAAGTGATTTTCCTAGTTAACTTCAGGCTGGATTTCTAGTCCTGCTTACTGGTGTCCTCTTAATTGGTGATTGTTGGTATTAGAGTATAGTGGTTTCTTTATTTTGGTTCCTTTTTCTCAAATGCTAGTAAGCTATATACACTCATTTGAAGGTACATGCTACACTTTATGCCCCTCTGCCGCCTCTATGAATGAATTTGAGCCTTAGATTTTTGAAGTTGGAACTACTCATGCTCAACTGCTTGGATATCTTCTTGCAAATATAAAAGGAACTAAAAATGCTCTTATATGAGTTTATTGTTTACCTAATTATAGGTGCATTCCAATTTTCTTAATATTGCTTTACTGAAAAGTGGCAATTTTCCCGGTAAAAAACTTTCATAAACATGTGCTCTTGAGGGGAAAGACAAAGTCCTTCTGGTTCAGCTTTACTTTTTTATATTCGTATTCCCAGTAACAAATTTTCTGGTTTGTAGTAGGATTTCCTGCCTACAGGAGTATTGTGGATTTTGGTTCTTGCTCAGAACTTTGGTTTTGGGTCATATGAGTATGGTGGTTGTCTGTGTTACCTCTGTCGAGACTGAACTGATTGATGGTTTTTCAGGATCATGACGATAAGCAGTTGTATGAAAAAAATTAAGCCGACTTCATGTAATATGGTAAATTTGGGCTTGGCCCCAAAACCTAGGTCTTGATATAAGTATGTCAAGCATTAGATGTTTTATGACTGCATTCGCAACTTTTATGCTTATGAGCAAAGGCGAAACTGGCAAATAATTACTATGTGATGAATCACAAGTAACTTTTGCATTACTAACACGAGCTGCTTACTGCTCATAGATAATGTTATTATTGCTTATGGAGCTTTTAGACCGCCTTTAAATTAACTAGGGTGTTTTTTGGAACTACTAGAAATTGATTTTATTTGAGAAATATTGTTACTGATGAGCAAATTGGGGTTGTCATCTGTAATTAAAGTGTTCTTTTTTATTGATCATGCTTTCTTGGTATAGTGGTACATATATATATATTTGTGTGTGTGTGTGTGTGTGTGTATCTACATATATATATGTATTTATACATGCGTACATATATATAATGCCTGGATGGATGTTTAGGAGTACAAATATCTTTGATGCCTGGAAGATGGTAAGGTCAATATCAATCCTTAATAGCATACAGTAGCTGTGGTTTGATCAGTGATTTGCAAGTTATTCAGATTTGGGTAAGACGTTTGACAAGAATTATTGATGACTGGTGCAGTAATTTGCACGCTACCAATTTTGCTTCTCAGGAGGAGCTTCAATATTCAAGGTGATGATTGTCTCTTTCTTGATGTCTTATGCTTTTCTTGTTGCATTTGTCTGTACTTTCTGTAACATGCATGGTTCTTTCCTTTGCTGCTTATGATATACGATAGGGGAAAAGAAGAAGTTTGTCTGGTTTGATTTATGGAAATTGGATTTGTGGTATATATTGTTTCAAGATAGAGGTTGCCAGTAAGTTCGCTTTCCAGTATCCAAACCCTGATTAGTATACTGTTTAATATGTTGTAATCTTCTCTTTATAACTAATAACTGGTTTCCCACTATCATTCGAATTATTTACTGCTATTGGATATTTGTAATTTTCCTTGACATGTTGGCCTGCTAGCTAGGCTTAACATTTTGAATTCTTCAGCAACTGCTTTTCAGTTTTAAACTAGAATTGAAAGAATCTCCGGGGCCTTCCTAGCCACTATATAGCTTTACTGTTTTATCTCCTTTTTTCTGAAAATAGATTTGCTTTGCGCTTCTCCTATGAGAATTTCTACTAATTCTTCTTTTATTCATCAGAGCTCAGTCATTTGAATACAAAATTTTATAGTTCATACTGTGGGTTCTCGAGAGTGAATTATACTGAGATACCAATCTTAAAAGGCATAAAAGAACTGTCCTTCTATTTGCTCCATTTCACAACAATCTGAATGGAGGACCATAATTACCCTCGGCTTGAGTGGCATTGTGGAAACTGGAAAGCAATTGAAGGACAGGTCTACGAAGAGCTCATTGTAACTCCATGCTGGTATGTGATTAATAATAATTGCTAGCCGGAACTTCATTTGTCGTGAGATTGCAAAACCGTATTGAGAATCCAAAAATAAAAAGGAGCACCAGGAAGGATACGTCTGCAAGATCAGTGCGAAAGAGCACTGCAGTTTGGTCTGAATTTCATTGCTGGCTGAAACTGTTGCTTGGGCGCAGCATTTGCATGCTACTCCCTTTTCCTTTCTTTCCCTTAACAATTTGCACTTATACATTCATATGATCAATTTTGGACATGGTCTATATTGCAATTATGATTAAGAAATCAGTATATCAGACGGTATAGAAAATGATTTTGGAGTTTGTTCTATATTGTGGATTGGCTGACCCATCGTTGCTATTTCATGGCTGAGTGACATGGTAGTACTATATTATTATCCTGAATGCCACGGCAGGCATTCCTCACGAACTCTATTTGAGTTATTGGTTAAGATTTAACGACTCACCAGAAAGGTGTTGATAATTGATATATTTTTTATTAGTTGTTCTTGAACGTGGAAGAGGTTGAGAAGAAAAACTCATTATTTGCCATTGAACAAAAGAAAGGGGGTATTTCAAGTCTTTTTCTAATTGCGAGTTGTTATACAATAGCAGTTGTATTAGCTGCAGTGTTCATGAATATGGAGTTGCATGTAAGGTCTCAACGGTCAATTATACTGCTATTGTATTAGCTGCAGTGTTCATGAATATGGAGTTGCATGTAAGGTCTCAACGGTCAATTATACTATCTTCAGTAGGATATCCCACATTGTAACCCAAAATCCTTCTAAATGTTGTTGCTAGTATTGTCCACTGAAAAGCTGCATTGTTCTAGATTGGTGGGTTGCCAGGAGAAGAGGAAGGGCCACAGCTGAAGGAGGCAATCCTATCCAGATGGCAAGGAATTAAGAGGGTCATATCAGTTATTATGTAATGGCATGGCCGATACTACTGGAAGAATTTCTCTTTGGATAATAGGTACTGTCATTGGTTTTGAGCAGGACTTTGTACAAACTACAGACTTGAATGCTAAATTTATTGGTTTCTCTTCACCAATTGGATAGTTTCTAGTTTCTAGTGTATGTATCTCGTATCCATCGCATGATTTCTTCAGCGTGGTTTAAGGTGAGACCGAGTATTAGTCCTGCAGGTACGTACCTTGAGGTATGGGTGCTTCACAGCTATGGCAAGCCCCTGCTTTGTTATCGGACTTGTATTCACGCCTGAAGCTAAAATGACGTTCAATTATGATAGGAACGGTTTTGCAGTTTTGACTTCTGATCTCTGGGTGGTCAAACGATTGCATTGTGGAACTCGTGTGTACAAGATTTAAAGATCTGCAAGAAGAAAGATGAACTAAATAAGGATGCACACTATCACTTTTTGGGGTAAGAGCTGCTTGTCCATGTGTATATAATTTGTGTTGCAATTGAGAACATAAAAACAAAATTGTATATTTCTATCCCAACTTTGGATATGATAGATATCCTGAAAACTCAAGCCCTGCGACAATTTCAATCCCACTGGCGCGAGATTACTAGCTTCAATGGCTTTATTTGTCAAGCTCTAAGACATCTCCATTGCAGATAGAGTTAGTTTTCTTCTTGTGTCAAAAATATTTTATTACAATTGATTTTATGTTATTCCCAGATTAATGAAGTCCTAAAGTTTTTGTTAGCAATGAAACAACAGAAAAATACCATTTCTGTATTGATATGACTTTTGCTGTTACTGATTAAAGCACCGAGAGTCATGTCAAAATAATGCTATCTACCATATATGTTGCGACTAGAACTGAATAAGAGATAGAAGAGAGAAGAGAGAAGAACATAAAATTTGAGAGAGAGAGAGAGAGAGAGAAGTTAATTCATATCCTTTTTTTTTTAGAGAAACGGTTTTAGTTTTATATTAGTTACAGTAATGTAACAGCTATAACATTTTTATACATAACAATTCTTTCTTCTTTAGAAAGCCTTGTTTCCAAGTCACGCAGGTTTATATAATGGATAAAAAATGAATAATCTTATTTTCTTTACATCATCTATCTTCTTCCCAGTATCACCAGCAATTGCTCCTTCAACATCATAGAAGAAGGATATTAGATTATCATAATGAGACACAATCGCAAAGAAAACTCTAGCAATGTAATCACCTGTAAAGCTCACAATATGCTCATTTAACAGAATTTCAAATCAGATGAAATGCTTCTATACCTTGCAGGGTCAATCTACATGTTACTCTTAACGAAATCAAGAAGAGCAACCGTCATGTGGGTTAGACCACAACTAAGAAGACCACTAGCCGTACAAGCAGCGTAGAAAGCTAAAGAGTACATCTCGATCTTACCAGGTTCACTAGGATAGGGGATGACTAAGGAACCATCAGAGGCGACGTCTTTGTTGTTCATGAGAGCATTGGACTCCACGGCCAAAGACTTTATGTAGTCCTCTTGCATGGATTGCTTGTTTCAATTTGTGAGTTTCGGAGTAACTGCTATAGTAGCTCCTACTTTCACTTCTTGTCGCTTCAAAAATTTTGTCACCACAGTTTTAAGCTACAACAAATTCTCTAATTTTTTTTGTTCTGTTTAGAACTTTCAGAAACATTTTCTCATTCCTACTTTAAAATTGCAGAAGTATTTTCTCACTTTTGATCTATGCTTCCATCAAGTTTTTCATGTTTTCTTCAATTTCACGCAAAATCGACTTCTTTGATACCATTTGTTGCGAATAAAAATGAAGAACGGAGAAGAGGAGAGAAGGAGAAAGAGAAGGTCCAAAAAGAAGAGAGAAGAATAGAGAACATTAGAGAGAGAGAGAAACATACATTAGCTACTCATATATCCTTCCTTGTGAGAGAAAAGATTATAGTTTTATACTAGTTACAACTATGAACAGCTATAATATTTTTGTATGTAACAATACATGTATAATTCAAAATAGAGCCAGACAAATTGTCCTTATGCTTCACTCTTAGAACCAACGGTATGAATACTGTTCCATACTGACCAGTATGGAATTCATGTTTTTGATATCGACCTTTGATACTAATTAGTACTGTGAATTTTTATTCGATATCGCCTGGTATTACCGGTCAATACCGTAAGTTTTAAAAATATAGGGACTATTTTACAAATACAAAATTTTTTTAACCTAAACCCCCCCCCCCTGTGTGCCTCCACACACCTGAACCCTTCTACTTCTTGTGATTTTTTTCACTCTCTCTCACTGACTCTCACTTACCTTCGTTCTCTTTCTTTCATTCTCCTCTCCATCTCCGACAGTGTTGCTCCCTCTCTGGCGACTGTCATCTACCTCCTCTATCCACACCAGCATTATACCATTTTCAGCCTTCCTTAGCTCTTCCACTTGAAGTCGCGAACATGCCATCGTCTTCAGCCCTCCTCCATGAGGACCACCACACCATGCTGTCGCTACCATTGAACTTCTGAACCTCCTCCACGCCACTGTCATAACATTGCTTTCCCCAAATCTAAACCCAACCCAAAAAACCCAAGCTGTGAATTAGCTTTTGGGTGTTTTTTTACTTTTCGATTTTTCTACTTAATTGCATTTTTTTATTATGAATCGGTTGGAACTTGGAAGTTGAAAGTTGGAATTAAATTTTGAACTGGATTTGTGATTTGCGTTGGTTAGATATTGGAGTTGAATGATTCACAATTTTGTTTTGGTTTATTTTTGGTTTGGTTCATTGATTGTGGATTGGTTTAAGAGAAATTTATATTAAGTTTTTTTTTAAGAATGAAATGCACGACATATGTTGTGAATCTATGATGATGTGAATTGATTCAACTGAAAGTTTGTAAGTTGAAACAACTTAAATTAAAATTTAAAACTGAGAATGCAAAGATTTATATAATTAATTGACACATTTTTAAAATTTGTGAAATGATGTTTCATTCTTAGTAATTGGTTATTGGCTTTAGGTAAAGAATTAATAGAGTATCAAATTATGCTAGGAATACTGAGACTTTGTTTGATATATTTAATGAAGTTGTGAATGAAGTAAAGTCTGAAAACATTATTCAGTTTATTACTGACAATGATTTCGCTTATAAAGTGGCAGGAAAATGGTTGTAGAACAAGAGTAAATCTTTTTGTTTGACTCCTTGTGTTGCACATTACATTGACCTAATGTTGGAGAATATAGGGGATCCCATTTATTTTCTTATTATTGATGAGACTATGCAGAAAATTAAAAAGGTGACCAAGTTCATCTATAATTGTGCATGTGTATTGAATTTAATAAGAAAGGAGTTTACCAATGATAGAAATTTGTGTCATCCTACTATGACAAGATTTGCAACAAATTTCTTATCATTTTAGTCTTTTGTTACAATGAAGAAAGAGTTAAGACAAATGTTTAAAAATGATAAGTGGATTACATCTTAGCATGCTAGGTCTAATGCTGGGGTGAAGGTTTGTAAAATTATGTTAAAAGAAAGAGAATTTTGGTCTCAATGTCAATTTATTATCTGAGTTTGTGAGTCTTTGGTGAGAGTGTTTTACTTGGCTGATAGTGAAGAAAAGCCAACAATGAGGTTTTTTTTTAATGCTATAGAGATAGCGATGGAAGCAATCAAGGTCAATCTGAAACATAGGTCTTCTTTGTACATATCATATCTCTCAACCATTAATGAGAGAAGGGAAAGACAACTTTTTTCTCCATTGTTTGCAGCTGGGGCATTTTTGAATCCTAATATCTATTTTAGACTGGATTTTACTAAGTAAGCTAAAGTTAATAGAGGATTTCTTTTAACTATTACAACAATTGTTGACATTTAACTATTACAAATGCTCTCTCAAAGGATAGTAATATTACCAGTAGATAGTTGCATAGAGGAGGTGAATATAGAAAATGCAGTTAAGCACATCTCAATAATTTGTTGTCTCATTCCAAGTTTTTGTGGTTGTCTGCCAACATATGGCCCAATTTGCTGCCAAATTCGTGGTTAGAGGTAGGTCAATATAAAACAAAAGAAATTAAAGCTTGACCTACTGATATTTTCTCGGCTGGGGGTTGGGTGTGCACAAGCTACAAACGACGGAAGCTTGCTTGGGTCCACCTCATCACAGGATGTCATGCTCTTGTGTTCCCAGGGGCCAATATGACTAGGTTTAAGGACAACAAAATTCATAAAATTCCAACTATGATGTGAATTGTTGCATAGAAAGCCAAGATGTACTTCCATACTGACTCTATCAACAAGATTGTTTCGTCATTATGATATTATGATAAATAAAATCACGCTATGTTCTCATTTTGTATTTGATATTTGGATTGACATATGTATTATCAAAAGGTCAACTTTTCATGGTCACATGCAAGCAGTGTCGGCCAGGTTCATTTGAAAATTTTATTAGAGTTTTGTTTGACGAATATATTTAATATTATATATTAGTCCTGACAAGAGTAATTTTCTTTCTTTTTGTCTTTTTCTTATCCCCTTCTAATATAGCTATATAATGATGGACAAGATGTTTATCCTTGCGCTATTTTTTTGGTATGATTTTACATGTTGAATATGGGTATGGATTATAAAGATATTAATCCTTAAGTTACGACTTTTGTTAACTCAAAATTGGATGAGATTAATTAAAGGCTTTTTTTGTGTAATGTAATTTTGGTTCTTTTATGAATAATTGAATTTTGATCCCTAATTCTTCGAAGATGATTTTTATGTGACCTTCCTATCATAATAATTTGCATGGTTTCAAATTTTGTATGCATATGGATTTGCTTAAACATTTGATATTAAAGTTTGATTTAGCTTTAGGGATCTTAGGAAATTTAACAAAGCTTAGAGCCTATGAATTAGAAACCTAAAAACGTTTCCTTATTATCACACATACATTATTTAAATTTTGATTAGTACGATAATTAGTACCCTTTAGAAGCACGATGATTATACTTGTGTTTGGTTATTTATGAATTCATTCATTTGAGTCATGGACAACATTATAATATCAATAAATTACTAGTCCGTGTATAATTCCATGATTATTTAGGAGATTGTTAATTTAAATTTTGACATTTGAGTTGATGTTGTATTCTTTCTTCGTCTAGAACATTCGTTGGCTAATATTTTCATGTATATCCTTGGGAATTCTTATTATATGTCCAACAGTGAAGTTAACTTTAACAAGAAGTTGCTCTTTTTATTTGAACTATGCTTAATATTTTTGCTTGACATTTACTCACCTACTACGGATTTCATTCCATTTTGAGCACTCAATGATTGACTGAAACCTAAATCCACGAAATAGAATATTGTTCTTGCTTCATGTCATTTTTTTAGTTCAAAGTTATCTTTGTATATGATTTTGAATGTTTTCAAAGTTATAATGACCTAGTTATATGATTCTTTCAATGACCTTTTACACAAACTTCATCATTATCATTTAATCTCACATCTTTTGGTTGACATTTATGCATATGACTCTATTAAAAAGTGTTGCTTATTTGATCTATATAATATGATTGTCTTTATAATGATGCAGAATATTGTGATATGAAGAGTCAAAATAAATATTATACATCATTATGTAATAATGTACAACATAGGCCTAACCTAAACCAACCAAACTCGGGTTGTTATAGTTCGATTAAGCTTTGGGTTGTTTAGGCTTATCCTGACTTGATTGAGCTCAAATTTAATCTCAAGTTCAAGTTAAAAAGCTTGATCATAGGTTGAGAAAAAATTTCTGACCATGCTTGTGTTAGGAACAATTAGGATTTGGATAGAGTTGGGTCGCAGCTAAAATGAAACTGAAAATATTGAAGATAAAATAGATACACAAATTTTATGTAGAAAACTCCTAAATTAGGGTAAAAATTACAGGTAAGGATAAAAGATATTTACTACATTAAAAATAGAGAATTACAAACTACAGTTGCATTGTTTTACATTTCTTTTCAAATAAATGTTCATGATTTGTTCTTTGACATATGAAGTTTATGAATTACAAGATAAAATTTGGCAACTCGAGAAACGTAAAAATACAATCACAATTAATTAGAATGGTTTTGAATATGAAATATTTCATATTTTATCATCAAAAGTTATTTTTTGGTAAATATCAAAAGTTATTTTAGTGTCTTCTAAGTTGCAACTTCAAATAATTTCATAAGTTTTATCACTTGTCTTTAGCTGTTTCTGTGTGTTAGTTATAAGAGCTCTATATTTTTGTATGTTAGTTATACGTACTAAATTTACTTTATTTTATTATAGGATGTTTACTGACTCATATAGAAAATTCAAAATCATGAAAGATTCATAAAAATTGACATTGACATCTCATTAAATTTATTATCATAAGCTACCTATTGATATTTTTATTATTTAGAAATGGTTTCTAGTTAGTTTGTTCTATTCTCTCGCTAGTTTCATATCCAAGAGCCATAAAGAAATGCAAGAACTGTAACTAACATAAAATTCATGAAGTCAAGAAGCTATAAAAGGGAGATGTTTCCTAAGTGTTAGAGGTTGTTAAAATGAGTACTTTATTCATGACTACTATAGATTTTTTTATATTAAGGGAAAACAAACAAAATCATTACATGGTCACACTAGGGTGCAAAACCTGAGAAGCATCCTCTAAAAGGAAAGGTAGGCAACCCGAAGGTGGGTGCTCAAAAGAAGTAACTCCTAGATCGAGCTATATGGCAAAATTTGTAAGCCAGTCCACACAGTGATTACTTTCCCTATATATATGTCGGATAACCACGACTCAGTTGCGGTTGAGCAGTTCATCGATGCTGACTACTAACGAGTTCAGAGAATTAGCACGCATTGTGGGGGAAGAAAGCATATTATGCATAGTAAGTGAATCCACTTCTACTTCAAGATGTCGATACCCCGAAATCCAGGTCAGGTTAAGGCTGGAAAGCATGCCCCAAAGTTTCGCTGTGGTCGTGAAACACCAACCCAAATTTTGAGCGAAGCCTCCCACCCAAGCTCCATAACTATCTTGTAGCAAGCCACCTGTAGTGACCGAAAAGCGTGAACTTTTGCTGGCTTCGTCGGTGTTGAGTTTCACTCAACCCGGGGGAGGTGTGCGCCAACAGGTGATCTACTCCCATCTGGTACAAGTACCCCGACGAGACCGTAGTTGCCAATCCTTTGCCTGGTAAATATGCTGTACATACTCAATAATCTGATGATCTGGTGAGAGTGGCTAGGAAAACTGGGCATCGAAGAGTGCCCTATTACGCCAGGACTAGAGAAACTAGCACGTTGTGCCAAAGATAATAGCCCAGTCGTATCCCCCTACCAGGCGGTGTGTGTGAAGATTTGTGATGAGCCACTCCTGATAGTTCAACGTTAAGAACTCTGCCGAGATAACTTGAGTGAGAAATCGATGCCATAAGCTGCGGGCTTTAGGGCAATCCCTCATGACATAAAGAGAGGATTCCTCAAAGTGGCAGTGGTAACAAGCAGGGTCCGAAGTAAAGTTCCTATAGACCCTCTGTTGGTTAGTGAGAAGTTTATCATGCATAAGGAGCCAAAGAAATGCTCGAAGTCGTTGTGGGCCCTGCCATTGCCAAATAATCCGCCAGTCTGCGTTGGTCGCAGCTTCTTCAGGGCTCAGGATCATAGTAAGATGACTTGGTAGTGAATCGTCCGTTATCCGTTGAGCCCTAAATAAGCTGATCCGGCCCTAAGGAGGGTTGTGGTGGAAGGATACCAGCGATAGTCATACAGATTGATGAAGGTAGCAGATATTAAAAAGCTACCCAATTCTAGTTACCAGTAATGTCTGTAAAGTGAATGACCTGTGGTCGATGATGTCTGATGAAATGGGTGTCACTGCATGAGAGATAAGAGGTCCCCAGTCTTCAACCCATGGATCTAGCCAGAATCTTGTTCTGGAGCCATATATTTAGTGCATTGAGTAAACTTCCATTAGACATGATATTGGGAGACATATCCAAAATATTTATGTTTGTATCAGTGCATTTGTCTATTGGGATTCGTAAATGTATGACTTGCTGGTTATGAATTTGTATCTCTCTTTTGTAGCTCATTAATGAGTTTCCTCTTGACAATTGTTAAAAGCTCCTAAAAGCCTTTAAAAATATATCAGTGATTGAAAGCTTTAAGATCCTAATTGTTATATTTGAAGATATACCATATAGTTATAATCATTAAATACATAAGTCTTAAATTGATTTACATCCTGTTATTAGAATTAGCCATATTGACCATCTTAAAAAAATATGACTAATAGTATGAGTGAGATAGATGAGTCTCAAGGGACTTACATTGCTAGTTGGAATACCTAGTTAGTAATGTATGGCCAACTTATAATATAAAACTATAGGGATAATCAATCCTAATGTGTCCAATTTTTTGGGTTTTTTTCAATTCAACATCTACTTTTTTAATAAAGTGACAAACTTTTTTAAACCTTAACAATTCCATTTAAAACTTTAGTTTCATTAGTAATTTGTTTATTTGGCTAATAAAATATTTGTTGTTCATGACATGTATGGTCATAGTTAGATTGAAACAGAGAATTTTTTTTTCAGGTAGACACCTAACAATAAAGGTTCAGTTAGACAAATCAGTAAACTACTAATGGAACTAATGTTTGAAACTGTACTATTAAGGTTTCAAAAGAATAGTTACTCAATTTAAAATTTTAAAGGCTTGGGCACTAGATTGAAAGAATATTAAAAGATTGGGCTCTTTAAAATTGATCATCCTTAAATATATCATGTGTAATTTTTGGATAAAATCCACATGATTTTTTTTTTTATTAACTTGAGACTTAAATATAACAATTGTTATAATTTTATAATTCTTTTCTATTATTATCAAACATTAAATTAAGTTAAATTTGATAAAAATCTTTAAAGGAGAAATACCACTTTTTTCCCTTAGCCTAATTAAATAGTTAATTAACCTTTTTAAGACTTAAGAAGTCATCAAACTTGTGTTGATATGGTTCAATAACAGTTGATACCTTCATGGACTTTTTTAAAGGAAATATGAAACTAGTTACCTCTTTCTTATATTGTTTCAAGTTTGATAGAGAATTTTATAATCGAACGAAGCCTCATGTGGTTTCTGATTATTGAGAATCTTGGTAGGCAACCTGTTTAGTAAAAAAATTGATATGTTAGCAACCTTTGCCCAGAATTGTTTATGCAATTTCTTTTCATATAGCAAGTCAATTTCTTCAAACTTAGTCTTTCATGGTAAAACAAAGCACTTCAAGATTAAGCACTATTCTCTAAGAGAAATTTAAAAGGAAGAAGAAGTATCTTTGGTGCATTGCAAGACAAGTGAGCAAGTTGAGATATGTTCACCAAACTTTGCCTAAAGCTAAATTTAAAGTGTTAAGAAATAACCTATGAATTTGCAGCTTTAAAAGTAACGAAGAGTGTTTGAATTATGCTTTTGAAGCTACTGAACAGAAGTTGCAGTGTTGTAACTATACAAAATAAGCTTTGTCATCATGCCAAGTAAGCAGTGACATGTCGTGTTGAATGTGCAAGAAAGTGTCTAAGAATGTTGCTATTTTTTAGGTGCAAACTGAAATGTGCAGCTTAAGTCCAATTCTTCAAGATTAGTTATTGTATTTTCCACTGCAAGAAAAATCAAGTTTAGCAATGAAAATTACCGACAAAAAACTTATACATTCAATTCGTAAGTTAAATTAGTGACGAAATTTACCGACGGACGAAGGCGTCGGAGAAACCGCTGTAGGTAATAATTTGTGACGAACCACAATATGTCAGTTGTAAATTTACTAACGGACATTTTGTGTTACCATCGGTGGATATACTAACAGTTATTTTGTAATGTCTTATGTCGGTTACCTTACTAACAAAATTGGTTATCTCGTCGATAAGTTAATGGCAATATTACTGACGGTTATTAGTTATATGTCGGTAAATCGAATAGATTTTACCAATGAACTTTATTTTTTCATTGGTAAATTTAGTAAAACTAATTTTAAATTTTTTCCCTTTATTTAATTTTATTTGATAATCATATGGTTGATGCATAATTTATATAGTTATCAGTTATCTATTGATAGTAATTTGATTTGTTTCTATGTTTAATTTGTTAAAATAGAAAGTTGATTGATGATATAAAGAAAAAATTATCTTAATTGATAATAAAAAATTATCTTATACATAATAAGCATTTTATTTATACGAAATGACTATAAGTACGCTATTTATTTGGTGACCACGGATGCTCTGATTGCTGCGATGAAGTATTGCCCTTCTCCTTCAACTCATCTACCTCATACGAAGCTGAGCTATGTACTCTATCGACTGTTGCAACTAAGTTACCAATGTCTGTACTATGCTCTGAAGTTCATGGATTTCATTGGGTGCGGACTGCCTACTAGATATTGTTGTACTGGATGTGGAGGATTGTGAATAACTTGTGTTCACAAGTGAACCTAAGCCGACTATATATCCTTCCACGACGGTCTTTACCATCCACTGCATAAAGATAGGTTTGACTCTCATCAACATTTTCAGACTGCTGAGATTGTTGCTGAATGTTTTATTGTAGTTGGTCTTATTAGAAAGCAACGTTTATGTTAGTAAGTGATAATTATTAAGTATTAATATTAAAGCATAAATTTCATATACATTTAGTTCTCTACATTGAATGTTGACGAAGGTCACATCGTCATGCTTCTTAGTGTGTATGCAAAAAGAGCTGACGGGATATAGGCTTCGTGTCTATAGACTTTTCCTGTATCAGAATAAAATGTTATAAATGAGCTACAATTTATAAAAATTTCGACATTTTTATGCTATTTATCCTTGTTGAACAAGAAAAATAACTCAACAATATAATCATATATTGTTTGTATCGGTTTCGTTTCCGTCGATAATTTTTCATCGCTAATTCCTACTTTTTTTAATTGTAGTGTTCTAATTTAGTTGCTATTTTTCTGCTTGTGGAACATGTTCATTCTGTTCAAAGGGACATGTTTATTGTTTTTTTTTTGGCTAGTTTTCTGTTATTTTATTCACATATTTAAGCAATGTTGTTTAATGAAATTTATGTTCTGTTTTGACTCTCCTTCACATATCATATTCAGTTTTGCCTACAAATTTCAACAAGAAATTCAAAATTGACAGAAAATTTCCTGGGCTCATGTGCTATTGGATTCTGGATTCTGGACTTACCAATATGCGGGAGAAGTATCCGCACCTATTCGATGATTCAGGTAAATTTCGATGAAGAAATTTCTTTTAAGAGGGGGAGAAATGTTAGACCTCGGATTATTTTTATGATGTCATTAAGCATGAATTTCGATAATTATGTGTTTATGGCTTAGTTTGATTAAATTGGGCATAA
>JANIHY010000004.1:49369908-49386096 GCA_027479065.1 Erythroxylum brevipes | reverse complement strand
GTGGTTTCTCCATAGGACTTTCACCAATGGGATAACCCTGTTCCTCAACTGCTTAACCCGTGATCCCACAATCTTGATCGACTCCTCAACATAACTCAGATTGCTAGCCACCTCAATCTCCTAGGTTGGTATCACATGTGTCGGATCTAATCGGTATCGTCAGAGCATACTCACATGAAAGACATCATGTAGCTGAGACATCTTACTCGGTAAAGCCAGCTTATAGGCCAAAGGTCCTATCCTCTCAGTGATCTCATAAGGACCAATGTACCTAGGGCTTAACTTGTCATTTTTACCGAATCTCAGCACACCTCTCCACGATGACACTCGTAGGAAGACCCTATCTCCTACACTATACTCCATATCCCTCCGATGCTGATCCACATAACTCTTATGTCTATCTTGAGCCGCTTTAATTTGGCTCCGGATCAGTTTTACCTTATTTACAGTATCCTGAATCAATTCTGGGCCCTCAATCATTCTCACACCCTCTTCATCCCAATATAGAGGTGATCGACACTGTCTTCCATAGAAAGCCTCATATGGTGCCATCCCGATGCTACTGTGATAATGGTTGTTATAAGCAAATTCAATCAGAGCTAAATATTGATCTCATGCTCCTCTAAACTCCAATACATAAGCTCGAAGCATATCCTCAACAGTCTTAATCATCCTCTCACTTTGTCCGTTTGTCTGAGGATGAAAAGCTATGTTAAAACTCAACCTGGTACCTATAGTAGACTGTAAACTCTTCCAGAACCTCGAAGTAAATCTGAGATTCCGGTCTAATACAATAGACACTGGAACCCCATGCAGTCTCACTATCTCAGTCACATACTTCTGGGCTAACTGATCAAGTGAATTACTCTCCCTCACTGGCAAGAAATGGGCCGATCTAGTTAATCGATCCACTATGACCCAGATAGCATCATGTTGCCTCGGAGTCTTAGGCAACCCCATGATAAAATCCATAGTAATTCGTTCTCATTTTCACTCGGGAATAGGCAAAGAATGGAGTTTCCCCACTGGAGCTTGGTGCTCAACTTTAACTTGCTGGCACGTCATACACCTGGATACAAGCTCCGTCACCTGCTTTTTTATGCCAGGCTACCAGAAATGTTATTTTAAAGTGTTATACATCTTGGTAGTACCAAAATGTATAACATAGGTGGCCATATGAGCTTCCTTCAGAATCTCTCGCCTCAGATCATCCACATCAGGCACACATAGCCTCTGTCCTAACCATAATGTCTCATCTCTCAATCAAATTCAGAATTCGGATCAGTCTTAACTTTCTCAATCAGCTTAACCATAGCAGGATCCTTGTCCTGAACTCTCCTAATCCTATCATGTAGCATCAGTCTGAGCTTCAAAGTGGCTATCAAAGCCCCATCCTGCTCCAGATTCAACTGCACATTCAAAGCTCGCAACTGTATCAAATTAGGCAATCTCAATACCTGAATCTGAGCTGCACTGATGTGAGACTTCCTGCTCAAAGCATCTGCCACCACATTAGCCTTCCCTGGGTGGTACTCAATAGTGCAATCATAATCCTTCAGCAGCTCAATCCATCTCCTCTGCCTCAAATTCAGCTCTCTCTAGCTCAGCAAGTATCTTAAACTCTTATGATCAGTAAAGATCTGGAAAGTCTCACCATACAAGTAATGTCTCCAAATTTTCAGAGCAAAAACAACTACAGCTAACTCTAAATCATGCACTGAATAGTTTACCTCGTGAGACCTCAACTGTCTCGAGGCATAAGCAATCACTCTGTCGTGCTACATCAGAACACACCCCAATCCCTGATGCGATGCATCGCTATAAACCTCATAACCTCCAGTCCCTGATGAAATAGCCAACACCGGAGTTGTAGTCAACCGATGTTTCAGCTCCTCAAAGCTCTTTTGGCACTCCTCAGTCCATCTGAATGCTACATTCTTCCTTAGAAGTTTTGTCAGAGGGGCTGAGATTAGTGAAAACCCCTCGACAAACCTCCGGTAATACCCGACCAATCCTAGAAAACTCTGAATCTCCGACACATTCCTTGGAGCTTCCCACTTCATCACTACCTCAATCTTGTTCAAATCGACCTGAATACCCTCTCCGGTCACTATATGACCTAGAAACACTACCTCATCTAGCCAAAATTCACATTTACTGAATTTGGCATACAGTTGCTTCTCCTTCATAATCTGTAACACAATCCTTAAATGCTCAGCATGCTCCTGTTTACTCCTCGAATACACCAAAATGTCATCAATAAAGACAATCACAAACTGATCAAGGAAGGGCTGAAAAATCTTATTTATCAAGGCCATAAAAGCTGTCGGGAAATTAGTCAACCCAAACGGCATCACTAGAAACTCGAAATGCCCGTACCTACTCCGGAATGCACTCTTAGGCACATCAGCCTCTGCTATCTTTAGCTGATAATGCCCTGACCTCATATCCAGCTTAGTGAACACCTGAGCTCCCTGCACCTGATCAAATAAATCATCGATCCTAGGCAGTGGGTATTTATTTTTCATTGTCACCCGATTCAGCTGCCTGTAATCGATGCACAATCTGAGAGTCCCATCCTTCTTCTTCACAAATAATACCGGAGCTCCCCAAGGTGAGACACTGGGCCTGATAAAACCCTTCTCCAGTAACTCCTTCAGCTGAGTCTTTAACTCCCTCAGTTCCACAGGTGTCATCCTATATGGAGGAATAGATATAGGAGCAGCACCTAGAACTAGATCAACGGTGAACTCGGTTTCCTGATTCGGCGGTAAACCCGATAACTCATCAGGAAATACATCGAAAAATTCCCTAACCACGGGAATGTCCTGCAGCCTCTGCTCAACTCTAGTGTCAATAACATGGGCCAGATAGGGCTCACATCCTCCCTGCATCAATCTCAGGGCACTTAGGAATGAGATCATCCGGGCTGACACTGCCTGACTAACTCCTCTGAATATTACTCTAAGCTGACCAGGAGATTCTAATACGAATTCCTTAGTGTAGCAGTTCATGATGGCCCTATGAGCAGTGAGCCAGTCTATACCCAAAATCACATCTATCTCTCTCAACCGTAAGACTATCAGGTCTGCCTTCAACTCTGCTTGATCAATATGGATCGAGCACCCTTTGCAAACCTCACCTAAGGCAGTGTTACTGCCTAGAGGTGTACTCACCTCTAGCCCATACTATAATATCTCCCTAGCACAATGCAGTCTACTTGCCATATGCGGTGCGATAAAAAAGTGTGTGGACCCTGGATCTAGCAGTGCAAATGCTTCAAAACCAGAGATAAGAAGCAAATTTGCTACCACATCAAAAAAATCCTGGGCCTCCTGTCGAGTCATGGCATAGACCCTAGCCTGGGACTGTGATCGGCTGTCCTATCCCTCATTCCTCACAACTGACCCCTCAGCTCTACCTCTGCCTCTACCTCAGCCCCTCTGTCCAGATCCACCAACCCGACTCTTCTGCATCGTGGTGTTACTCCCTGATCGCCGACTGATTGTAGACTGTGCTCCCAAAGTAGCAGGACAATCTCTAACCTGATGGTCCATGGAGCCGCATTTAAGGCAGGCTCCAGTCAACCGCCAACACTCACCACTGTGCCTCTTCTCGCAGTGCTCACAAACTGGAGGCTGAATCTGTCTTGTATCTCTACCACTGCCACTGCCACTGCCAGTCTGAGCAAACCTCCCTCTCTGCCCAAATTCGGACAGTTTAAATCCTCCCTGTGACCTGAAAGTTCTGCTCTGGTGCTTGCTAAAACTCCTGCCAAAACTGCCCTGACTATCACTCGGCCTCTTTTCTCTAGATCCCTGTCCAGTCTTAGCCTGTATCTTCCTCATCAGCTGCTCAACTCACACTGCAGTAGCCCTCAACTCAATAAAATTGCCCATATATGATCGGGCCAACTTGGTGCGAATCTCCATATTGAGGCCATTTTCAAACCTCCGGCATCTATCTGCCTCAGTAGAAATCAAAGCAGTAGCATAGCCCATGAGCTCATTGAATCTCACCTCATATTCAGCTACTGACATCCTACCCTGCTTCAATTCCAAAAATTCCTGCATCTTCATCTCAAGATACACCTTGGGCATATATTTGTCTTTAAACACCCTCAGAAAATCCTCCCATATCAGTAGGCAAGGCCTGGTGGTACTGCCCGGGACAGTCTTCCACCACTAATAAGTTGGGCACTATAGGAGAGAGATTGCATAATCGAACCTCTCATCAGGTTCGCAATCTATTTGGTCGAAGACTCTCTCAGTCCTCTCTAGCCATCCCTCAGCCTCAGCAGGGTCTGTACTGCCATAAAATTTACAGCCCCATGCTTGCGCAGTCTATCATACCTCCTCTCCCGTCTTACGGGAGCCCTAAGAGGCAACTCCTCAGATCGAGGAACCGAGGACTCCCTACTGGCTCTGACTGATCCTTGGTCAGCTGGTTAATCAACTTGATCACCTAAAACGGATGACCTATAATAAAACAATAATTCTAATCAATTTCTGCATTTCTCACAATAATTTATGCCTAAATATTTACTAGTCCCAATAGATGTCAAACCATGCTCTGATACCACCTAAATGTAGCGCCCCCTTATCATAGGGTATACATCGGGATGCCCGTAGGTCATTCCGATACATATCCTATGATAAGGGTGAGCTACGAACAATCACTACTGTACTTCACATGACATCATAATAATAAAACATCAGTATAAAAATCACTAATTTCGTACCTAAACAAGCTTCCAAGCTTCAACTCTTCACCTAGACATCAAAACCTCTACTTCTCTTCATCACCTACAGTCACCATCTTCTTTAAGAAGAAAAATTTATGCTAGGCTGTTTTAGGAGAGTTAAAGGAAGAGGAAGCAAATAACAAGGAAGAGGGTCTTGTGTGCGTGAAGCTTAACAAGAAGAAGAAGAAGAAGAAGAAGAAGAAGAAAAACCCATCGAAGAAGGAGGAGAGGAGCTACGGATGAGAAGAAGAATTTGTCTTTAAAAGTGATTTTTAACTCTTTCAAGGAGAAGTGTCATGAAAGACTCTCCACACTACACAACTCTTCACACAAATGTCCAGAATTTACAATTAAAGACTCATTGGAAAGAGCACAGAAAATCCTACAAGTTTCATGAAGAGCTCACAAACTAGTTTCACCTCTAAGGGTATCAAAAATGTAATCAAAGTTACTGCCTAATCCCATATTCCCCAAAACAGTACAGCACTATACTAAAAATCCTATCTTTCCATTCCTTAAGCCAAAAATTCCAAGTTTTATATCAATCAAAAGAGCAAAACATATTCTACAACCTTCATGAACAACTTAGAAGCAAATTCAACCTGTAAACAAATCAAATTCTCCAAAATACACCTTTTTTCTCCAAGTCCTCTCTTTAGGGGGAGATTTCAATGATGGAAGATAGCACTTTTGAGTCCTTCAAACCACTTAAAACCCTTGACCTTCCTTATGCTCCACCTCGCAGGGTTGAAACAACTGAGCCTTTTAAACCAATTACATCTGAGTTCCCCAATTCTACTACTGAACCTATGTCATCACATGTCCCAATCAACATTACGCAGGTGTATTCAAGGAGGAAGGTCGTTCCAGAACTGACACAAGTCCAAGAATCCATCTCATACTTTGGAAATGAAATCATGGTAAGATCTGACTCACCTTTACACACACAATTTTTTAAACCTATTGTTGATAGGAAAGGAACTAGAGAATGCACTAAACGACCATTTTATCTTCTATCTTACTATGTTTCTCTTAAGCGTTTGTCACCAACCTACCAAAACTTCATTATGAGTTTAAATACCATTATTATCCCTAACATTGTTTATGAGGCATTGTCAAAAAGGGAATAGAGGGATGCTATAAGCAAGAAGATGAATGCATTGGAAAAGAATAGCACATGGGAAATTGTTGATAAACCGAAAGGGAAAAACATTATTGATTGTAAGTGAATTTTCACATGGAAATATAAGGCTGATGGATCTTTCGAGAGATATAAAGCTAGATTGGTGGCCAAAGGGTACACTTAAACCTATGGTATTGATTATCAAGAGACTTTTGCCCCTGTTGTAAAGATGAATATTGTGAGAATTCTACTATCATTGATTGCCCATTTGCAGCTCCTACAATATAATGTTAAGAATGCATTTCTCCATGGAAACTTAGATGAAGAAATCTATTTGAACATCCCACCAGGATTTGAGGGAGACACGGATAACAAAGTTTGTAAGCTGAGGAAGACCCTTTATGGGTTAAAACAATCTCCTAGGGCTTGGTTTAGGAGATTTGCAAAAATCATGAGAGAGTTTGGGTATTAACAAAGCCAAGGTGATCACACTCTCTTCATTAAACATTATGCTGCAGGGAAAGTTGCTGCATTTCTAGTCTATGTGGCTGATATCATAGTGATTGCAAATGATGAATTGAAGCAAAAACTAGTAAAAAAGTATGAGATAAAAAAAATGGAAAACTAAGGTACTTTCTCAGTACTGAGGTGGCATATTCCACACAAAAAAATTTTATATCTCAACAGAAGTATGTGACTAATTTGTTGGTAGAAATAGGAAAGATTGGGTGTAACTCAGTCTCTACACCAATGGATCCAAACAAGTTGGGGGAAGCTAAAGAAGAACCGGTTGTTGATAAAAGGATGTATCAAAGACTAGCTGGTAAACGCATATATCTTGCTCACACTCGGCCAAGCATAGCATACTCAATAAGCATGCTCAGTCAATTCATGCATAATCCAAGAGAGCCTTATCTTCAAGCTGCTTATATGACTATATACTCCTATATATGACTGTATACTCCTAATTAACAGAAAAATTCTTTCCCACAAAAAAGCGCGTTAGAAAGTTAGCAAAGGTAGAGAGAAGTCAAAGCAAGCCATGTTATTAAAACTATCACTTACTCCTTATGGTATTGTTAAATCATCACATTTCGCTAGTTTTTTATCAATTTTTATTTTACTATAAACAATATTATTAAAAAAATTTAAGTTTTATATATGGACGAAAAACAATAGTATAAGGAAGTATATGATAGTTTTTGAAATTAAGGATTAATTATATATATATATATATATAAAAAGCCAAGCTGCAAAGAAACCCTTGTAGATATTTGTACTTTAGGATGTTAAAAAACTTGAATTAGCTACATCACTTCAAGTCCTGTGGGCGTTTATGTTTCAGTTAGTTAAGTTGACAGATTTGCATACAAATGAAAAAAAATGCGAGAGTAAATAGTTTTTATATTCAAAAGAATTCCTTCACAACAGTCCAAATAATTAGTGAGAAATGAGTCAGAGGCATCAACTTTCATCTTATGTTCTTTATCAAACTTGTTACGTGGCGTGCAATCCATACTGAGCCAGCCTCGGTGCAACAAAAACTGTGCGCAAGTCCTTGCCTTTCAATTGACATACAAATCTCTGGAACTTGTTTAGAGATCTGCACACAACATAGTAGTGAATTTACTTGGACATTACCAAATGAGTATTACAGCGTGATTCAAGTGGACAGAAAGTTCCGTAAAATGTAAACTGAAGTTTAAACAGTGCAAGTAGTTCATTTTTCACATCTTTATCCAGTTCCTCCCAACCATGCCAGGATAACGGAACCAGTATTTGTTTTGTCAGCCATATACATAGAAACAGCATGGCTTTCTTTTGAAATAACAGGTCATCACGTTTTTCACCACCGTTAACCTCGCAGAAGTTATCACAAAGGTAGACATTACTGCCAAATGAGGCGCATTATATTGAACGAGTAATGACCATGTCAAATAAGTTCGCCAAGATTTGATCTTGCTAAAAGATGAGTTCTTCACTATAGCTTGGAAAAGTGTTAAAACTGATGTTTTAGGCCACACCTACATGTCCAATTTTCTTGAACTAAACCTCTGAAATTGAAATGCAAAGATCATTATATTGAACTTAATAGGGCACTGAAATGTTACACACCACACTCACAGAAGATAATAGGTATTACCTTTAACATCTTCAAGTTTAAAATGAAAGAACAATAGCATTACGTGATGAAAACAGCATGTGCTCTATACCAACCTTACAGTGCATAAGCTTTGTTTGCAAATATGCTCAATATCCGAGTGAAGTTCTTAAGAGAATAAATCACAGAAAACTAAAATCATGGATTTATCACTTACCTCTTCATACATTTCCAGAGGACCCCAGTGATCATCAACACCAAACAAGAATGTAATTTTACGCTTATTTTCTCTCATGAATGTCCAGTCTGGTGCTTCTGAAAGCTAACATAAAAGAATAGAAGTAGTTAACACTAGGTTGAAGACATATGTTAGCACTTCTAGATGAGCATAGCTGCCCACTCAAACCTCCTGCTGGAGTTGAAGAGGCAATATATTCTGTAACGTACCTATAAGTGGAGAAACAAAGTAGTAAACAAAACAAACAGATGAAAATCGATCTACAAGTTTGATCAAAGTGAAGCTCCACCAATAATATTTTCCACCAGAAACAGGTGCATAGAATGTTGTTGCAGCCTTAATTCACATTGATGGAGGTCACTAAACACTAAAAGATGGCACAAGCCAGCCTTATTTGGCAAACAAAACAATTTTTTAGGGGGATACATAACTTGCAACAAGCTACCAGATACAAGGAAGGTGCACAAATGTGGTCTACGAAATATGGATTCTTGTATAATCATCTTTCAAGAACCCAGTCTTGTGCAACTGTAGACAATTTGTAAAAAGAGGAGGTGTGGTTGCACCATTGCACCAGCCTTCTTAAAAAGGAAATGACATAATAGTATTATATTTCAAATGCACCAAAGTAGATGAATTTTCTGCAAAACAAAAACAAAGGAGGTGGCCACGGAAGGGTGTCATCCTTTTGCTGCCTAGGTATAAATTTATGGGAGGTGGGGTAGGGAAGATGGGTGAGGTTCCCCTTTATAGCTTAATATGGCCAAACCAAACTAATTTGTTGGAATATAGCAGCAAATGTAATACTTTTCAAAAGTTTGCTAGATTTTTACTCATAAGCAAGAGTACCTCTCTGAATTCCGACTGTGCCAAAAAGAGCATATTCCGAAATGTGTGATACTGTTAACAAATGAAAGAGAAGGAATTCAATTTCAGATCATATCGGAAATTTAGGCAATGCAAACTCTTAGTGTAAAGATGAGGACTGACTGCCATTAGTTTTGAAAAGGACAAAACTCAACATGCAAGTAGATTTGCAACCCAGTTCTTACATAACACAATTAGTAAACTATACCCGCAGCAAATGACTGCAAGCAGCGTCGATGGCTGGGGCAGACCATGACTTTCCAATAGTTTTTGACACAAGTGATCTTCTAGCACAGTTTGGTAACAATCCCAAGGATCCTATACAGAAACTAAGTAGAGCAGATATAACAGGCGACCTGAAATACAGACAAATATGCTGATGCTGTAAATTCTGTATTCCTTGAAAATGTATGCAACATTAGTTAAAAAGGAATATTCTCTCTATAAGCACAAATTTCAGACAAAAGAAACGGGAACATTCAGAAGTATAAATATTAGAGTAACTTAGATGAGCTGAACAAAGAAATTTTATTTAATTTAACTTTTCTACATTATGATAAGGTAATCCACATGTCCATCAACTAGGACATATTCATAAGGGAAAGAAGATTCTGTGGGCGAAGAGCAATGAGCAGAAATGTATGCAATGCAAGATGAAGTAGGAGCTTTTGAGAAGTAGCAAAACTCAAGATAAAGAAAGAGCTTACGCTGAAACTTTCTTGTATGTAGGCTGCTTCTTTGATAGTGGGTTAAACATCAGAAATGGATATAATCCCACATAATAGATGACCTAAAATCAAAACAGCAATCTAAATCAAAGTCTTGACACGCATACAGAAACCATGATGGAGGCAAAAAATAGCCATCACCTTATCTTGACACCTTCTTAGTGTTTCAATGGATATGTATGCACCAATGGAATGACCAACCTTCAGAAAGATCTTCATGTTAGTGACCAACAATTTCAGTTTGGAAACTAGAATCAATTACATGAAGTAAGACAGGCCTACCTAAAATAACTAAAGCAAGCAAAGAATTGATAGATTATTTAGAATTTTTGTATTCTGAAAATAAACATTTCTCATAGTTATGAAATATGTATGAGTTTTATCAAACAGAACAATAAGAACAATCTCTTCAAGCATATTTTATGAATTTAAAAAAGACTTGTGAAGAATTAAATATTTTTTTTACCAATTAGTCCTAATATAGGTCCAACAAGCTCAATGGGAGCAAATGGCAATAATGAGCGTTTTGATTGGTCTTAACTCTTAGTTTAAGATCGAGATACCTTCCTACACAAGATCTTTACTCGAATACTCTGTACATGTAACAGTGCATTTGTTGCTTCTAATATTCAGACATCTAATGCTCTTATATGAGTCGGCATAATGGATTTGACATGGGAAAGTCCTCTCATAGGAATAATAATAGAGGAGGAACAAAAAATTGGGGCATTAAGAATCAAATACAGGGGGAATTATATGTCGATATTGTCATGAGTCGTCATACCAAACACACAAGCTGGAAGCTACAAAATAGGCATTAAAAATCTCATTTAGCTACTACAACTACTCCTGATTCATCTGCTAAGAACACAATTACAATTTCTACTAATGAATTTGCCAAATTCACTCAGTACTAAGAAGCATTAAAAAATTCATCTCACCCAATTATTGCAATTGTTGACTCAGGTAATACACGTACATGGCTTATTTTCTCTTCCTTACAATAGGTCATCCATTTTGGTGCCTCAAACCATATGATAGTTAACTCCAACCTTTTTTCTACTTTTTAAAAGTAGTCATCCACTTCTCATGTTACTTTAGCTCATGGATCTACTTCTTACGACAAAGTACTATTCATCCCACTCCACTACTATTAACCCCACTCTATTACTATCCTTGGTCTTAAACTTACCAAGATTTTTCTTTAATTTATTATACGAGTAAATTCACTCGTGTGATAAATTATTGTACTTATTCCTCCTTATTACTATCTTTTCAAAATCTTATGACGAAGAAAATTATCAGTAAAGGACTTGATTTAGGAATTTTTTACATTCTGGATACCCAGGTGTCCAAACTTGTTGCTTGTTCCGATGTCTTAATTTTGTTTGAAACTTACTGTCAGTTAAGATATCCCTTTTTACCTTTATTAAAGAAGTTATAGCCTTAGTATTGCGAGTTCTATCACTTTGCCAAACAAACATCATCATCCTTCTTTACTTCTTCAAGTTAATAAATGAGCTAGTTTTCCTTTGGGATTAGTATATTCTAATGTTAGGAGTCCAGGTCCTTTGGTCTCCAAAATTGAGTTTCAATACTTTTAGTTTTGTTGAAATTTTCTTTTATATGATGTAGATTTATTTAATAAAAAGTCAATCTAAATTATTGTCTACTATTTGCAATGAAATAAAAATATAGTTTAAGGTATCTGTGTATACCTTGAGAATTAATAATGTTAAAGAATTTTTTTCAATATCGTTCCAAACCTATATGATCTAGAATGGTATTCCACTATTCTTCATCAATCCTCATGCATTGACACATCATCTCAAAATAGTGTAACTAAAAGGAAAGTTTGTAATCTCCTTAAAACTATCAAGCACTCTTATTTCAAATTCACATTCTCAAAACCAGTTTGGGTTGATGTAGTCTAAATTGCCTATTTTTTTATCAACCATATGCCTTCATTTAGTCTCCTTCTTGTGTATATAGAGCCTTCTTACATGGTGACATCCAAAGGAAAGTGTATCTAGAGCAACCACTTGAATTTGTTCCTCAAGAGAAATATGGAAAAGTTTGTCATTTTTGAAAGTCTCTTTATGGTTTAAAATAAAGTCCTCGTACTTGGTTTAAAAATTTTAGTCAGGTAATACAAATGCTTGGAATGAATAAGAGCAAAACGAATCACTCAGTCTTCTATAAACAATCTACATCAGGCATTATTTTACTTACTAAGTATGTGGATAATATTGCCATTAATGGAAGTGATTCTATAGGCATTTTATCTTTAAAGTCCTGTCTTCACAGTGAGTTTCACATGAAAGATTTAAGAGTTTTAAAGTATTTTTTGGGAGTATAAGCGACAAGAAACAAGAAAGGCATCTTCTTATCTCAAAGAAAATATGTATTTGATCTATTAATAGAGACATGAAAGTTGGGAGCCAAGTCATACAGTATTCCAATGCTTCCTAATTTATTACTTACCATAGATGGAGACTTGCTTGAGGACCCTAAGACACATAGAAGATTGGTCAGAAAATTAAACTATCTAATAGTAATCCACCCTGATATTGCATATTATGTTGGTGCTATAATTCAATTCATGTCTTTTCCAACCATTTATCATTGGACTATCCTAAAACAGATATTATGTTACCAAATGGGAATTCCTAGATGACGGATACTATATGAAAATCATGGACATGCTCACATTAAATATTTTTCAGATACTGATTGGATAGGTTATAAAATTGATTGGAAATCTACTACTGGATACTATGTCTTTGATGGAGGAAATTTGGTATCATGGAAAAGTAAGAAGTAAAATATTGTATCCAGATATAGTGCAGAATTTGAATACAGAGCTATGGCATAGTCAACGTGTGAGATAATGTGGATCTATCAACTATTATCCCAAATTGGTCTTAAAGTCTAAATACTAGCAAAGTTGTAGTGTGATAATCAAGTTGCTCTACATATTGCTTCTAATCTTGTGTTTTATGAACGAACTAAACATATTGAAA
Organism: Erythroxylum brevipes; assembly: GCA_027479065.1. Taxonomy (NCBI): domain Eukaryota; kingdom Viridiplantae; phylum Streptophyta; class Magnoliopsida; order Malpighiales; family Erythroxylaceae; genus Erythroxylum; species Erythroxylum brevipes. The sequence goes on along the minus strand of JANIHY010000004.1, from coordinate 49,373,272 downwards.
TTGAATGTCGCTTTGCTCGTGAAAAAGTGCAACAAATCTCAATCTCTACAGAATATGTCAAAATTGAAGAACAACTTGGAGATACTTTCACAAAAGCTCTAAAGAGTGCGATCAACTATATTTGTAACAAGTTGGGTATGATTAATATTTATGCTCCAAGTTGAGTGGGTGTTACAAATTGTAGAATATGTAACTATAAGATATTTAGGACATCTCAAGACCTTATTACGAGCTTGATTATAGAGAATACATTCCCTAATTAGTTTCTGATCTACATGTATATATATGTAACCCCACTCTATACAAAGTATTAAAAGGAATCAATACATTTTCTCCTTCATTTACATGGACAATCAAGAGTAAAGTATATGCTTTTCTTAACTATCTCGCACTTGCATGCTGCACAATATAAGGAAGATCATGATGTCAACACAAAAGAAGATTTCTCTCATAAAAATAAGTCTCTCATGGCACTTGTGTGGAAGATATTGTATACCATCTAAATCTATATCATCAATACATAACATCAAGTGATTGAAAAATAGAAGTGCAAAAAGAGTATAGCCTCACCAGCACGATAGGAATTTCCTTTTTCTGCAATTCCTGTTGAATGAAATCCACCTATGGAAGTGCAATAATAAGTGGAGATCATAAGTAAAATTGTATAAATATTATTGCACAATGAAAAGCTTCCAGGAAACATATGTATTTGCTTGTGCATGTATGAAATGTGTACCTTGGAAAATTAACTTTAGAATCGGCATAAGGCCTTTTTAAGGGATGAAGCCAATCAATGAAGAGCTCAAATTAACATGTTTTAAAGGCAATCAAATTGTGGTATGTGTAGCGGCCATAACAAGAAGTGAGGAGATACCTTATGATCAATTTGTTGTTGCAATGAAAATAACTTTCCACCCTCCCAATTCTAGCAGGAAGAAACTTTCAGTAAGATAGATGTTTTTAGACATGGGCATTGGAAAATATCTAATTCAGAAACCCGTTCTAGTGGGTGACATCTATTCATCGCCTAGAGAACCCATAAACACAATGTCTTTGGAACCTACTTTCATATCACATCATTTCAAGCATAATGTGCAACAAACAATTAGTTCAAAAGTCTGAGGCAAGTAAAATGGTTTCTTTTTCAGGGATGGAACTAGGTAGCTTAAAATTGAAACCTCCTTGTCTGTCATGTTGGGTGTTAATCTCGTTCAAGGAAATTTTCATTTACTTAAACAATTAAAGCTAAACAGTAATGATACGTACAACCAAAAAATATAAACACCAAAAAGATCAGCAGAAAAAAACAAGTACCTTTTTGGTGTGAGATATATGTCCAATTACTGCTCATGAACAGAAGAATGGGTAAATTAGACTAGAAACTGAAGAATCAATGTAGAGAGAGACCGACTGACTGAGGAAAGAAAACAATAAGAGAATTGCCTGTGACAGACGCAGTTCCTCCGAGAAATTCGTACAATGACTCCAAAAAATCCTTATAAAATGAAACGACGCCTATAACACCACAACAAACCAAGAATTGAAATAGTCCTCCTATGTAACACTCTCCTAAGCGGAAATAGAAGAGAATCATGACAAAGGCAAGACCTGGATTCCCGGGAATAAACAGAACATGCAATGCAGGGTCTTGAGACACAATCTCTAGCAGTTCAGTTGTGTAACTGATCGTACAAACCAACCACACCAACGTAAACAAAACTTTTATCGGTAAAATAAGAGTATCCTGTAACAAACAAACAAACAAAAGTGGACCTGGAAACATTGCACAATCGAAAACGTACAAGCCTCCTGGTTTTAGAATTCCACTTATCGCGGGTCATGTCTCCTTCCACGATCTTTTCGAATCCTAGTATTGAGAAAAATATACAATGCCCAGATGCACACTTTGTATGGTGTTACTTTCTTGTACTTGTATAGTTAATTTGTAGTTTGCTTTAGCGTGTAGGTGTGTAGATAACTCTCCTCATGGAATAAACGCTGACTTTGGGTACCGACGGGATACCTTACTCCAGATACCCCTTTCGGTAACATATCATAGGTCTAGGCCACTGAAACCTAACTGGCTTTGAAGTGTTCAGTTGGGTCCAGAGCCAGACCTCTTCTGTTTCTAGAATTTGGACTTGGAGCTGTTCGTAATTGTTGGAAGAGCCCAACATATATGGTTCTTGTTGCCCCTGCCAGGATTCAACCGAACCGAGAGAATTCATGAAGTGGAAGTCAGCATCCCAGTCCTAACGGGTCCATGAGAATCAGAATGGATGTCTTTCATATATTTACTGTACAAAATGCTATCTTGCAATTATGGACATGAATATTTGACCTTTTGTGGACACTGACAGACAAAAATGATGTTGATCCTATAAGCTAGGAGACAAATCAGATTAAGCTTACAACTAATTAACCTGTTACGAGTTCTTTAACCTTTTCAGGCATGGACTTCTTAAGATAAAAAAGCTCAATTGACGGATGCTTGTCTTCACCAAAAGCAGGGGTTGGTATAACGACCAATCTAACATTCTTGGATCCTCCTTCTGCATCTGCTTCTCGGCCTCTACTCAAAATCTAAATATCAACCTATAATAATGAAGGATCCAAGTTAAACAATTAGAAGGATTAGACCCTAATTGAAAACGTCATGTATGTAATCACCTTTGGTTTTCAGTGAAACAACTCTCCTTCATTAAATTTTAAATTTATAATCTCAAGAAAGATCAATTCAAAATTTATATGGTTTGATTGTGAAGACTTCCATTCCATCACTAAATACATAAATATAAAATCGCATTATATTGTACTGAACTTGTGAGAATTGTTATGTTCGAGTCAACAAAGAAATATGTCTGGTAGTCGTAGGTCTCAAACTAAACTAACCCAACTAATATTCAACTAACCCTTTTAAAAGAAAAAACAATCCAACTAACTTTCCGACGTTCTCTACCATCGTTAGTTTAGCGTCAAAGGATTTTAAAATTGAATATAGATCAAGGCGTAGGAAACAAAGCATTGTAATATCTTCAAATTCAATTGGATATTAAGGGCTAGGGTTGCGAAATCTTCTGCTAGATGCACGCATACATTTGACAAGTAAACAAGAGGACAAATAAGAGCCACAAAGGTGGATCAAAAAATGAAGTTATAACCTTATAGGTTTTTACTGTAAGCATACCTGTTTGGTTGAAATTAATTAAATGGAACAAAACGAAATAAATACTTTATAATAGAATGAAATATAATATAATAAAAAAGTTGCTTGGAAGGGATGGAATAGTTCATAATATAATATAGTAAAATGATATTTAGAATATGAACGGAATGGAATGGAATGTATAATAAATGATTATTA
>JANIHY010000004.1:49355368-49365571 GCA_027479065.1 Erythroxylum brevipes | reverse complement strand
CATTATCCATACAAAAAATGTAAAGATAGAGAATAGTCAAAATAAAATTAAAAATTATGTAACCTAGGAAAAGACTATTTTATAAATTTATAAAATCAAGAATTTTTTTACAACTTTAAAAATTATCTCAAATAGCATGAAATAGTATCTAATATGGGTCAATACTAAAATAGTACCATATTAAAATCAAAATTAATACTAATACTGTACATCTCAGAATCATAGTAATTTCACGGAAACTTCCCTAAAATATTTGTCAAACAGAAACTTCCTTAAAATATTTGTCAAACATGTTTCAGGCCCCGCAGAGAAAGATACACGAACTTTCCGTTGATTTATAGATGACGCCGTCATCAATCTTTTGGTCCGAGTGATAGTCTCCTATCTATTATTGACTAGATTAATTAGGTAAGCCGGAGACGTTTTGATCTATTCAAGCACTCGTTTAATATTTAACATTGAGAGACGGTCATTAACTAACTACTACTAACATTGATGAGAATGGGAAGTTGAAATTTGAAATATTGACTAGGATTAGTAATCGTCCAACGTTAAATGTTTTTTTTTTTTTTGTATAAAAGGAAAGTACATATGAAATTAAATGAGTCTAAAAAAACAGCAATCCGATTTATTCTCTAAGAAAAGATTAAGGCACCCTAAAAGTGTAATCAGCCTTCTATGTCTGCATGTTTTTATGAGAAACTCACTTTGCAATGGGCGTGAAGTGATGGATTACACATCCAATATGATAACATTAATTTATGGCTTCGTTACGTATGAATGTTACCAATTATTGGCACTCACTTGACCAAACCTAGTTAATTAATGCATGGAAATGCTGACCATTTCAAGTTTCAGACAAGTTGAAGAGAATCGATTGCCGTCGGGTCATAAGGTCCCACACGGAAAAGGGAAATGAAGGTTAAGGTGACTGACTACAAAGTCAAATACGTTTTAGTTAGGAAAGGGTCATCTACTGAATAGTATTTGAAGTACTGCCATAAATCTAATCTTTCAACAATTGGTAATGCGCATTATTTTGTAAATTTTTCTATGTTTCTCAAAGCTCTAATAAGCGTCTTTGATTCTATTTCCCTTTGATTGTGAATCCTTCTCGCTTATACCTTTAATTAAACTAATATTTTATTTTGAGACCCTCTTAAGATATCTTATAAATTTACTATTAAAAAAAAACTAGTATTTCATTCGCCCACCAGATGACTTATATTATATGGTCAGACAATGCAGGAAAGTTAAGAGAAGAGACGTTCCAGAACGAAGTGAACATTTACGAGAGAAAACGCGTGGTTGAGAGAGGAAATCTAAGGTTTTCTTCCAACGTGAAAATAGTTTTGTCTGCATATATATGCTTTTTCTAGAAAGAAACCACAATAATAAGGACAATTTTGGTAGTTTGCAAAAGAGAATATATGAATAACTATAATATATCCATATTATGATGGTAATAATAAATGGGTAACAAGTTATTAAGCGGTCAAAGTATCACAGATGAACCCATTATTAGTAAGTTTCCGTGAGCATTGCTAAAAGACAGAAAGTGCGAGATGGTCCCGACATTTTGGCGTGAAAATTCAAAGCTATGTAGCTTATTTTAGTGTCATAATGTAACATTTCTCTATTCAACTTTTAAGGTGTGACGGGGTTATATGAACATGCACTGAGGTCATGTGTTGAATAGCAAATGTTGATTATGAAAAACCTGTTACGTCGTAAGGGTATTTAGTCTAAGATGAGGACACTATTTAATTCAGAGGATGATCGATATATTGAATATTAAATTGAATTGAAGTATACCATGATGGTTGGTATACACGTTTTGTCAGTAAATTGACTGCTCTAAATTTCATATTTATTGAAGAGTTTAAGATAAGCCTAATAGAACAATTTCACAGGATTATTTATATACTAGAGGCATTTTTAAGAATTTTCTATCTATTCTATCATGTTGATTTACTTTTATATTCTTTTATAACTATAAAGCGAGTGAGATGGTTAAAAAGTTGGATAAGAGTTATGCTTCTATTAACTTTCCCAAAAGTTGAATCTAACTTTTGTTTTGCGTCGAATTGGAAAATTGAGGGCTGGTTAATTAGCCAAGAAAAGTATAAACTTCAATTGATAAATGCTTACATCCGTGCATACTATCTATTAACTTACCTAGATAAATGAGCCTGAGCTTTCTTAACAAAAAGTACAAATCTTCTGTCTAATTTTATGGTGTCTTATTATGTTCAATAAATTTCAGCTATTTATTTATGTAGGTCCCTTTATCGAGTGTTTGATGTTGTGATCAATGACATGCAAAAGTATTAATTACTGATACCAAAAACCAGCAGTAAATAAGAGGTAATCAAATTAACAAACACGAAATATGGGTAACTAACCACCTCCAACATTTGCGCAATAAAGTATGACAAAAGTACCCTTGAATCTTTAACTGTCAAAACTCAAAAGCTCAAAGCATACATACACACACTTGCGTGTATCAAATACTAAGGAGAGGAGGCGTCCATGCCAAGAAATGTCTCTCTATAATCTTATTTTTTATTTATATATATATATATAAGACGCCATCACTGAATTCAAAACCTTTCTCTTCGCTCTCAAGCTTCTGCGGATATTGTTTATTATCTCCTCCGCAGACTCGTCGTTGAGATTTTAATTAAACCCCTTTTGTTTTCTAAAGAATCTCCTTCTCCCAGTTCTTGTTCTCTCTGTTTCTTGATTCATTCTGTGTTGCTCCTGTTTCATATTATTCTTCACACCCAAGTTTTTCGTTAAAAGGGTCGATTGTCATCGTCATACTTCTGTTATTACAACAGTTCCGCTTCCTTTTAGACACAGTCAAGGATGTTAGGAGATCTCATTACCAGAAGCCTTGTGTATGCCTTTTTATCTCCCTGTTTTCGTTTCTGATCTTTTTCTTATTTCCCTTTTGGTTATGCAGAAGATTTTCCTTACGTTGTTCGTATAAATTTGCAGGTTGTTTTTGGGGTACGCATATCCAGCGTTTGAATGTTTCAAATCTGTGGAGAAGAACAAGGTTGACATTGCCCAACTCAGATTCTGGTGCCAATATTGGTAACTTCTCTTTTTTGATTTGACCTTGGCACATCATATTCACAAAACTGGTTCTGTTCAACCACTCTTTAACGCTTTAGTTGCGAATGGACCATTCGCTGTGCTAATTGTTTTGGTTCTCTTTAGGATAAACGCCTAATTCAACATTTATTGTAAAGGGAAAACTAAAATTATTCTTCTAACCTTTTGCAACAGAATTGGCCAAATATCATGTTTTTTTAGGATTGTAAACTCAGGCCTGTGATCATCGTGAAATTCATTTGATCAATCAGCGTCGTATTCAATGCCAAAATAGTCACCTTCACCGGTCGCTTCTTTTTCTGGTTTTGATTTTTAGGGTCATCATTGGACTTCTCACCGTTTGTGAGAGCGTTGGAGATGTATTCATGTCATGGTGAGTCCAAGAAGTGATTTTTTAAAAAAGTATGCACATACCCCATCGATTTTCTTGCATAATGTTGTTTTATATCGGCGCAGGATGCCAATGTATGGTGAGACGAAGCTGGCATTTATTATCTACTTGTGGCATCCAAAAACTAAGGTACAAAGCAGGCTAAGTTGTTTTTAAGGTACAAAGCAGGCGGTCGATTTAGATGTTTTAAACTTTTGTGGATGATGCAGGGAACTTTATATATCTATGAAGCCTTGTTAAGGCCCCTTGTGGCCAAGCATGAAACAGACATAGACAGAAAGTTTCTGGAGTACAGAGCTAGAGCCTGGGACTTTGCTCTTTATTACTGGCAAAACTGCACCGAATTGGGGCAGACCACTTTCTTTCAGGCTCTTGAGTACTTGGCAGCTCAATCTAGCAAGTTCAAGACCAGTGGTTCTGAGGTATGTTCAGGATCTCTTCCTATTGTTAGTGATACAGAAACAAGACAAACTCAGCCTAATATTGACAATGATCATTTGATGGGATAATCGTCAAGTTAATTTCTACCTAATCTACAAATCCACATTTTCTGCAACTGTTTTTGGCTAAACACAAGAGTTGAATCTTCTGCTAGTAAGCTAATACGATACGCCTGATCCCAACAGTAACTTCCATTTTGAAACATGCAAGTAGAAGCATATGCATTACATTACATGTATACAAAACTAACATGGTTTATCCTAAGTAAAGTCAGAAACACCACTAACCTTGATCCAATTAGAACTAAAAAAATTTCAATTTTGAGCAATGCTTGCAGAAACTAAACGGCCGCGCATCACCGGACACGAGCTCGGCGGGAAAGCAAGGAAAACAGCCACCACGACCTCCAATGTGGTCAGGACCCACCATCAACCGGTCCTTGTCGTCGGAGTCGCCGAAGTTCAACCCAGTTCAAGTCCAACTCGACAACCAAACAGAAGTTATACAAAAGTTTGACCCAGAAAACATCCCAGAAACTGATGTCAACGAAAAACGCCACCATTTTGCGATGAGACTCCGCCGCTCTAAACCTTTCCACGACTGAAAAGCCAAGTCCCTCAAAAATCACATTATCATTGTACAAAAAAAAAAACTTTAGATAGAGCCTGTAATTCTTTTTCCTAATTGAATTAATTTATTTTGACATTTCATTTTCTCTGCTTTGCACATTATTGCTTTATGAAGCACGCAATAGGTACAAATAAGCAAAATGACAAAATGTGCTATCTGTTCAAGTGGACCCAAAAGACCGAGAGGACCCGATTGATAGCTCCGGCGATCCTTGGTAAGAAATGTCGGCTAATGAACCCAAAACAAGCACTGAAGGGATTGCAAGCAGAGAATTGGAGCCAAACTCGGTGAAGAAAGTGAGTTCCGGACGAGCTCGGAGACGATGACATGGGCTGCAAGTAAGCCCACGCCGCTTGCTTCACCAGGCGGTTGCGAATTGATATCTCGCAGGCGGAGCCACTGACTGCGGTGGGAGAGTTGACGGAGGAGAAAACGAGGACGTCCTTGAGGGAGGTGTATGTTAAGGATGATTTGGCGGATACCAGCTCGAGGCCTAACCCGGTAGGAGGGGAAGAAGCGACGCCGTTAGTGTACGGAAGATCGAGGCTTGAAGTACGGAGCGGTTTGGAAGGCAGAGTGAGCTTCACCGGTATCATTACGGATGTGGCGATGGAGTTACTCCGACGGATAGGTGGCGTCGAGGGCGGGTCTGATTCCTCCATGATCATTGTATGCCAAAGTCGGGGGACAGAGGAAAGAGAAGGAATTTATAATAGGGTGGCGCGTGGATATAACGTGCAGAATAATTGGTGGTTGTAAGTTTTTGTGTGAACGGTGGCTGGCTTCAATTATTGGCTCGTATTGTCGTCATCTTTATCGTATTTTCGGTTTGTGTTTTTTCCATACTGGGATACACTTTTCTTATGATTTATTTTATGTTTTGCCAAAATGGAAAATGCTGCTTTGTTTTGTTTGCCCTGGAACTCTCTAGAACTTGATAAAATTTGTGGAGATAGTTGTTTCTCGTGCTTGTCTTGTCGTTTTGTACTTTCGGCGGTCCTATGTTTTTTCATGTGTGTGATATAACACTGATTTAATTAACCCATAATCCATAGACGTTGTCGTATTGTAGTTAAATGGTGATCTTTGAGAGCAAGTAGCAGGCAAGTTTATTATCTTAGAGGATTATGTTTAGTGATAGCATAAACATAAACACCACTTGCTATTTTGCCCCTGGATAAGATTAAATCATATAACCTCACAAAGTTTGTGAGCAACAATGCTGAAAGGAGGCCCAGCCAAGGATTTAGTGAAAGCATGATTCGGATTAGATGTGATTCCAGCGAAATTTATATCATTTAAAAAAGTTTATGAAAAAGGAAATGCGGTGGAGTTCTCTAAGTTTATGTATTTCCTCCATAGGCTAAAAGTGGAACTTAATTATGACTCCTATTACATCATATGCTCTTTTTTGCCCTTGATATTTAACTTGTATTAAAGTATTTGCACAATCGTAAATGATTGCGTTTGCCATTTATTAATCTTTGTTTTTTCTGGATAAAAGAGTTTACATTAAGTCATAATCATTAGTTTACGTGGGGGCTTTATGTTTCTGTTATTCGTGCTTAGAAGTTAGGTCATACTTGGATTATTACTCCTGCCATCAAACTTAATAAACCTTTGTTCTCCTTTCCAATTTTACCATATATAGGTAGACTTTTTATATAATTTTTAAAATTATGCTACTATAATGAATTTAATACCTAGGTAGTTGCTTTCCAAACTAGCTTTAAAATATTGCTAGCGAAAGTAAGAACATAAGTATTTTTCTTCAAAAAAAGCATTATACAATAAATCTAAAATTGTTGTGGAAAAATCCAATCAGATCTAAGGGTAATATTTGGGCTCAAACTTAGCCTGCCTTGCCCTTTCCCATTTTGAGGTCAACAAGTCAAGCCTAAAGTTAATTGGACTCAAGCTAAAAAATTAAAATTCTGTCTAAGCCCAAACCTGATCTAAGGTTAGACATAATGTAAAATTAAAACAACATCATTTTCTTATTGAAATAAAACAATGTTGCTTAATGCTAAATTGTTTTGTTTTACACGTAGTATAAAACGACTTCATTTTAGTCTAGGTTAGCCTTTCCTTATTCTTCCTCTACCTTCTTCTCTCTATCTCTCTCTCTCTCTTTCTCTCTCTCTCTCTGACCAGAACAATCTACTTCTACCCTTTCGCCCTCCAATTGCCCCTTCACACTCCCTCTAGTTACTCTTTTGTCACATTATCTCACTGCCCTGCATCCCTACATTGTCTTTTCCTGCTTTTTTACCACCCACTCACCAAGGTAAACTTCCTTCGTCATATTCTAGTTTTGAATCTTTTGGTTGAAGATTAAATTTGTGAAATACTAAAATTTCTAAGAATGTTGCCGTCTTGGGGGTATTTTTGCAGACTTACACAATCACATATACATGCGTATATGTGGCTGCGTAAGTGACTGTAAAGTTTTGAGAACTTACAAGGTCATATATACGCTTGTGTATATGACCGTGCAAGTATGATTAGACATACACGGTTACATATATATTAACGTCTGCAAAAAACTTTATAGTGACATACATAGTTACATGCACACCCATGTACATGATCATGTGAGCCCATAAAAACACATACACGCCTATATGTCTTGTTAAGTCATTGATAAACTTTAAATCTATGATTATGATTCATGTTTTCCTATTCTTTCCCGTGTTTATGAATTATCAATTATGATTATAAACAACATATATATTTAAATACTGATTGTTTTAGATTGATGAGCATATTCCTTCAATGAAGAGTTGTAATCCAATATCAAAGACAGAAATAAAAACTTCTAATTCCATACCAAGTGAAGATAAAAGTCCAGGTCAATTAAAAAGTTAACTTTGGAGTCACTTCAATAAGACTAGATCAATTGACGGAGTAAAAAAAATCAAATGTAAGCATTGCCAGGAGATATTGGTCAGGAGTTCAAAAGGTGAAATATCTCATTTAAAGAGACACGTGGATTCGTGTAATAGAAAAAAGATCGTAGCACTATCAGGAGGTCAAACATTTTTGACACCTGACCTTATAAGAGGGAAGAATAAAATGACTGTAACAAATCAAGATTTTTGATTGCTTCTATAGTAGTTGGTGATAAACATCAACTATTTATAGTTGATATCAAAAGATTTAGGATATTTTGTAACTCACTACAACTGACCTTTAATGGTCCAACTCGGAATACATTGAAGAAGGACATTATAAAGATATACGAGGACAAGAAGAAATTAATTTTAAGAATATTATCAACTATTAAAGGACGAATTATCATTATAACAGATAAATGGACAACTAATAACCAAAAGAAAGGTTACATAGTAGTGACGACACATTATGTTGATAATGAATGGACTCTGGGTAATAAACTTTTGAGGTAATTTATATTCTTTATTATTTTTATCATTTACATTTTCGTTATGTTATGATTGATATTGGTTATATTTGTACATGGTAGGTTCATTTATGTGTCAAAATCACATATAAGCTAAAGATTGGCAACTATGCTGGGAGACTGTTTGATAGGTTGTCCACTATAACAGTCGATAATTATAGCACAAATAATTCTATGATTGAAAAGTTGAAGAATAATATACGAGTTGCGAGCTTGTTGGTTGGTGGAAGATTATTCTATATGCGTTGTTTTGTGCATATTTTGAATTTGATTATGAAGGATGAGTTTAGGATGTTAAAGGAACCAATTAATTCAATTCGAAATAATATAGTATATTATAATGCAATACCTAAAAGAGTTATGAATTTTGAAGAACTATTCAAGATGTTGGAGTCATTAATCTATTATGTTGATGTGTTTATCAAACTAAGACAAAGAGATTCATAGTACACATGTATGCCTACAAAAGACCAATGGGGCTAGAGAACTTTGTATAAGGTTAGAATTATTTTACATTGCGACTGAATTGCTTTTAGGAACAAAATATCTAACTTCGCACTGTTGCTTTAGCATGATGTGTGAGATCAAAAAAAGGTTTATCTGATTGGATGTTCGATTCTATTGAGGTTATTTGAGTTATGGCATAATATGGCCTTTTTTGGTGAAGAGCTGATCAGTTATTTTTTAACTGGTCAACCCATTTTAGCTTATTGACTTTGAGAAGAAGCTTAAAAATTTGTTTGGTAAAAAGCTTGTTGGGTTGGCTGATTCAACCCAACTAGCTCCTCTATAGGAGCATTTTACTCCCATCAGCTAATATTTTTTGGCTTTTTATCCATTTTGCCCTCGCTACTCTTAAGTCCATCGGTCTCGTTTTCTCCAGACTCTTCCCCTTCTGTTGCGTTACTCTCGTTTTCTCTCACTATCTCACTCTCATGCGATCTTAGTTTTCTTGCTTCATTCGTTCACTCCCACGCATCAATGAAGGAAAGTAGACCAAATGGAGAGAAGGTTTCAAGTCAATTTCGGTGCTATGGAGGAGTTCAGCCCCTACGTAGGAAAGGAAGAAAATGGCACTGTCGATGAAAGATCGTTTGCTAAGAGGTGGCTTCCGATTGGCTTTCTTGTTTTTAGGATAAAGCTTAATTTTCTTTTGTTTTTGCTACTAGTGGTCATTTCCTTGGCCGTTCGAAACTGGCAATTTTCGGTCTTTTTTAATGTTCATATAGATCGATCAAGGTAAAGCGTTTGTGGGTCGTCCAGATTTTAGATCTGCCTGAACTAGGAATCTCTTGTTTTTTGTTGGATTTTACTATGTTCTTGTGGTTTTTGTGTCTGCTTGAATTCAACCTTGGCTGGTAATTATCTATAAAGTAGAGCTTGTTAACTAATTTGATTTATGTTTTTTCTTCGATTTGTAGCTCAAAGGAGAGACCCACTCTTGGGTAAGTCTTTTTCTAGGTTAACTCTGTGCTTTCTTCTCATTCCTTGGAATACGGTCGCAAGAAGCAAGCTTTGCATTTTTAAGCTTCATCGTTTAACTTTGTATATTGATCTTGCTCTTTATCTCAAAGAATAAGATTAATCATTGAACTTTTGTACCATATACTCATCTAAAGTTTCTGATTCTGGCTTATATTGCGAGCCTTATTCTGTGAGGAGTATTACCTACTTCTTTATGTAATTGATTACAAGAGGGCATGCATGTTAAACTACTTGTTTCATTTGTTCGTTTAATCATTTTTTAGTTGAATTAGAGACACTAAATCTTGTTGAAAGTTCTGGTTTTTCTTGCTACCAAATGTATCATTAAAAGGGTAAGAGTATGTATTATAACATCTTTCTGATGGGTTGAGACTTGAGGCTCAAACTTTTTGCTTGATGGCACTATTTGTTTAAGTTAAGATTCTTACTTTCTAGCTAATAGGATTTGCATGGAATGGAAAGTTAGAAGTCAATAGTTTAATTCTTAAACTATCGACTTTTTGGAATCTTAATTCATTTCTTTGTCTAGCTAAACTGATACCTAAAATATTGTTTCTTGACTAAATACAGTCATTGCAGGTGGTAAAAAGGGCTTAACGACAATAAGCTTCATCTTTAACTTGATTTCCATTTACATAACTGGATTTGAATTTAGGTAACATGTATGTCCTGGGAGTGGTCATTATGTTGTATCTATCATCTTATTTATATT
>JANIHY010000004.1:49317503-49329519 GCA_027479065.1 Erythroxylum brevipes | reverse complement strand
TTAAAAATTTTGTAATATAATATAGTAAAATATTATTTAAAAGATTGGTAGAATCGAATATAATTTATGTAAAATAATAATAAATGAACTATTATACCTTTATATAACAAAACATACGTTAACGCCACACAGTTGTGACTCCTCCATTAGACACATCATCAACATTTTACCGACCATCAAGCTATGTCTTCTCAACTATCAAAGGAGTGCTTAACGGAGTTCCAATGTTTCACAATATAGGTACTTTATCTTTCAAGAACCAATGTTTCACAATATAGGTACTTTATCTTTCAAGAATCGGGATTTTCCAAAACGACGTTCTTTACATTATTTGATTGTCTGTATGTTTTGGCAGATTATGAAAATTCGGTTCTTGGGTGGATCTGCTGCATAAGCTAAAAAGAACAACCGAGTCATGCCTCTCTTTCTACATTCTAGGTACGTTTTTTTCTTGTTCAGCTTGAAAAATTATAAGGTGTGCTCAACTCTACTGCATTTTTTAATTAGATTGTTTCAGTTGTTTCATACTGTAGTTTATGTGCAATAACTTGATGGAGAGGAAAATATGATGTAGACGAGGACAAGTGACATTAACATGATAAGTAGTTCAAGCTCATTATTATGTGGAGAAGTATGCCATTAAGTGATTGATAGTGTACTTGGTGTAATATGGGAAATAACTCAGCTAGTGCCATTTGGATTTACCTGCGTTTAAGACAGCTTGAAAAGGTTGATTAGTTAACAAGTTTGTTCGGTGAGATCAGTTACTTTACTTAGCTAAATCTCAGTTACCTTGAACTGGGGCTTTAACAAGGGTCTATTGGCAACAATTTTGGAGCTTTTTTACATTGGAGCAGGGGCGATAATAATCACATAATCAACTAAAATGATGTTATGTTGGGTATAGAAAACTGAAAAAGAAAAGGGTTCGGGTGGTTAGATATGGCAGTCATTATTTTGGGCATACTAATTTCCTTATAATCCAAACTGAGGACGAGTTTTTAGAGTTGGCTAACCCTCGTGGTGTTGCAAAAGAGGAACTTAATTGATTCGAGGAATTTTATTTTTGTATTGGATGGACTAAATTTTGGCCTTTTGTTGTTTGAGTTGAATGAGAAGAAATTGAATAGATTTATAAGATAATTATCCTCATATAATGAAATCTCCTTTTCAAGGTACATGAACATTTGAGTAAAAAGAATAACTAGAGTAAACCAGGAGTAAAAGAAAGGAAAAAAACAAGTCTGATTATGTGAAATCAGGAGAAAATACTTATGGTTTTATAAATATATTTGTAAATTTTGTAAGGACTTTACAAAACAACAATTGCCATATACTCACTTGAACAACATGGTGTGTCTAGAGCAGAAACTAAATTGTCACATGCAAGTGAATTAACTAGGAAGTTCTCATAGAAAAAAGAACTAGGGAATTTACTCATCATTCATTACTATTAACTCTTCATAACTGCTAATAGAGAAGAATCATAAGGCTTCAAACAGAGCTAACTCAGCAAGAAGAAAGTAAAATCATTCAAACATTAATAAGAAAGGATTGAACACTTTTTTTTTTCTAAAAAGTATATGGATTTTTAATTAATGCATCATAGTGAGTCTCCAAGAGGCAGAGATTGGCACCGTAGTTTCTAAGAGGCAGAGATTGGAATCAAGGCAGAAACGTTTGACAAGAAGAAGGGAAAGAATTGAAAATTTTTGTTAATATCATTATGCTTATGATTGCGATGCCACCCCAAACTTCAATCATCATAAAACATATCACGTAAGTAAAAGATAAATCAAACATCTATGTGATGTTTCAGAGTAAAATCGCAGACTGCATTAAGACTTGTCTTGAAATAAAAGCTATAGACAAATGAAACTTTGCTGGAACTTGGCGAGAAGTAAAAGGAAGGAGTTTACTTAACCGGTGATTGTTGTTATGTGACCGGCGATGATGCTCGTCCAGCTGCCCGGTGACGGTGCTCCTCCTTTGCTATAATCGACTGCTCACACATGGATGTATTGTCTTGCTTGTTTTACTGTTTAGGATGAAATGAGATGTAATATGAAACCCTCCTCTTTCATTTCATTTCATTATAAACATTCCTTCCAAACAATGAAATAATATTACATTTCATTAATAAACCCCCAACCATTAAACTTTACAATTAAGTTCAACTTGATTGAAATATATTTGCTTTTTTCAACCTGTTCTTTATGTGAGACTCATTAGGTTCCCAAATATGTTAGCAATGAAGATAAATTATAACTACAATTTATAATTAAAATTTGATGAATAAAACTTTGTTAAATTTATCCTTAATTATCCAATTAAACAATTTATAGTTACATATCAAGATTGACATCTAGCAACACATCATGATCACCCAAATATTTTGGTATGATAAAGTGATTTTGTCTAACCTTTTCGTGTATGATTTTTTCATATAATTCAATTTTTTCATCATACAATATTTTGATTAGATATAGAGTATGAAATTAATGTCTTCGTTATTTTGAGTCCAATTATATTAGCCTTCTACCATTAGCTATTAATTTAATTAATGACATTTGTAAACTATTTACAAAACATTATTTTACCTTAATCAAGGATTTCCCAAATCAATACTAATCAAGAACAACATAACATTCTCCCTAATTATTTTAAGGTCATAAATCCTATCTGGATCACTCAACTACTTATACAAAGTTTATGCTACATCTAATGACCACTAACTAAACTACTAATGATTAGAATAGGTTGTAAGTAGTGTCAAAACATTGAACCCTATACAAGATAACTTTGAAGACCTCAAGTCAAATGATTACTTATATAATCATTGAGAATTTCCATAAACATATAAGTAATGTTTCCAATGGATTTCTTATATTAGGTTAGTTTAGTGAACTTATTCTCTAACAAGCACACCCATACGTTTGTTTAAGTATCTCCATACTTTAATATGTTAGATCATTACTTCCTTCATAAGAAAAAAATATAACATATGCTAGTATTTTTATGTTTTATTAATGTTGATCAATCTTAATTAAATACTAAAAAATTCAACATATGTAGTGCACAAGGCTCCCCGCTTTGCGGAAGTTTAGGAAGGGTCATAATGTACGTAAATTTTCCTTTATATTTTTACAAAGAGATTATTTCTATAACTTGAACCTGTATCTTTATGGTCACAAAGGAGCGCCTTTACCAATTGCTCCAAGGTTTACCCTGTCTTAATAGAACAATGACTAAGAATAATCTAGGGATAATATATAAATGCAAAATGAATATCATAATTATAATTTCATTATAATTTCATTTGCAATGTATAATTATCTCATGAATTTTATCATATACATCTAAATATGTACAAGATAAAGAATGTCTTTAAATATTTTATCACAAAACTACAACCAAACCAAATGATTGTAAGGTATAAATTAACAATCTCTCAGTTATACTAAGTCAATTGTTTAAGTATCTTATGCCATATCATCATATGATGATTATACTATTGCTGAGTTAATAGTGTAATGAAAGAATTCGACAAGTTACTCTATAGTGAGCACTTACTTAAATTTTACAACTTTCTTCTTAATTATCATCATAATTAAGAAAAATTGCCTAAACATATCCTTGGATATTTAATGAGATCTTAGCTCTTTTTACATGCCTAATGACTCTAATGTTTTACACTATAATATTGTCTTGAACATTGTAAGGAACTATATCATGTTCATTGAAGAACTTATTGAACCAGTTAATCATTTCTACCAAATGAAAAATGTATTATAGCTATTTATTAACCATTGGTACATTGGAAACTTTCCAATCTTGAATGATATTATTCTTAAATAAAATAGACCTTAATTAGGATTTACTTCTAAAATAAATATCCTTATCTTCTAATAATCTATTTGAAATATTTGATGAAATTGGGAATGAAGTTGGGTTGTAAAATATTGTTTATTTCATCAATGACAATCATTCCACTTATAAAGCGGGTGAAAGAAGATTGCCAAGTAAGTATAATTATTTTTATTAGACTCCTTGTGTTATACATTGCATTGAATTGATGTTGAAAAATATAGAAGATGTTATGTATTTTCCTATTATTGAAGAGACTCTGCAAAAACAAAAAAAAGTGACCAAGTTCATCTACAATTGTGCATGAGTTTTGAATTTAATAAGAAAAGATTTTACCAATCGTAGTAATTTGTGTCATCCTTCTGTTATAAGATTTGCAACAAATTTTTATCACTTTAGTGTTTTATTATGATGAAGACAAAGTTGAGAGAAATGTTTACAAGTAATAAGTGAGTTACATCTCAACATGCTAGATATAATGCTGGACTGGAAGTTTATAGAATTATACTTGAATATACTAGATTTTGGTCTCAATGCCAATTTGTCATCCAAGTTTGTGAGCCTTTAGTTATGTTATTTTATCTGATTGATAGCGAAGAGAAAGCAATAATGAGTTATTTTTATGATGTCATAGAGAGAGCGAAGGAAGTAATCAAGATCATAAGAAAAATAGGTCTTCTTGTACACACCTTATCTTGCTGTCATCATTGAGAGATGAAAAAGACAACTTTACTCTAAGTTGTTTACAGCTGAGACATTTTTGAATCTTAGTGTCTATTTCGATCCAAGTTTTACAAAGAAAACTGAAATTTACAGAGGAATACTATTAACTATTACAACAACTGTTACCCATGAGATGATACAAGATCTCCTAGTTTATAAATGGAGATTCACAAGGAGACTTTGGTTGATTTTAAGATGTCAATTACCATTCATCAAAGAGACAAACTTAAATTATGTATATATATTATTTTTGTTACTTGTAGAAAATTAATCATCACTTTTTTATTTATAACGTTGCTTTTATTGTCTTATGACTTATAGTTTCTTGATAGAACCAATTCAAAAATGGTGTTCCAGAGGTGTAAAAATTTACAATTCAAATTCTAAGTTAATATATGAGTGCAATAGGTATGAAATGAATTGGAGCAAATTTAAACTCATCCATTCTAAGAAGAGGAATATAGTGGAGCACAAAAGATTGAATGATTTGATCTTTGTTCGATACAATTTGAAACTTCGAGAACGGTACATTATTATCATTATTAAGTTAGATATAATTTCTTATAGTTTTTAATAATTTAATTTTATTGCTTATTAGTACTCTTAATAGAACAAGTAGTTTAGTTAATCCACTTTACATTAATAGTATCGATCTTTTGGCGAATCAAGTTTATGAGAAACTAAGTTTGATAAATGAGAGTGACTTATCTTAGATAGAAAAATATTGACATATTATTTGGTGCAATGAATTTGAATGAAGATGATGATGAGACTCTTCTCAATAATGAAAATTTTGTATTGATGAGAATTGGAGTTAATGCAGTTATAACTCTGGTACAATATCGTAAAAGATTATTTTATAATTATAAGAAATTCAAGGGCTATCCAAAATTATACTCACTATTGACTGGTTATGATACAATACCGTACCACCGGTGGCAGATTTGGTTAACATTACCGCGATGGCTAGCTAGGGAACTAATATCCTCTTACTTTTGACAAGAGCCACATTAGCAGTTCAGCAAGCGAGCGATGTTAGATTGCACCGGAATTTACTTGACCTACAAAAAGCACAGACAAAGCATGTTCCGTGGTTCAATTCCAATTAAAGCTGGAAAACACGATAAAGAAAACATTTACTGCAACAAAATCATCAGCCAAACCATTTGCTACAACATTCAAGTGGACAGAAACAATGCACCAGTAACAACAGATAAAGAAAACAATCAGTTATAATTCTATAAATTGGATGCTGGACCTGGTTCACCAAAATTAATCATTCACTCTGTATTCCGTTCACTATTGTAATTTACACTGGACAAAGGAGAACGACTCAGTGGCAAAGAAGAATTACAACAAACATCCAACCTTTCCCTGAACTCCGAATCACTGGCCTTCAACAGTGAACGCAGAGGAAAGCACACTCGTTTCTCTACGCAACATTGGTGTCTAGGCTTAATCCTATTCTCCAAACTAAAGGAGAAATACTGAGGAAACTCCTTCAGCTCCTTTAAATCTCTCCCCATCTCCATCACGAAATAGTTCAACTTAGGCTCGATATTGTCTCTTATACTGTAGTTAAACAGTTGCGGGAATCTCCTAAACATAGAGATCGCGTCTCTGTGGCACAATCCAACCTTTTCCCAGTATTCGATTCTGGGTATAAGCTTGTCCTCGACACTGCAAGAGAGTAAATAAGTGTGTTTCTTTACCTCGGCGATGCCAATTCTCTGAAGGAAGTAGAGAGTTGGTCTCAACCGATGCTTCACGCTGGACACTAGCAATCTGGGTCGTCGGTTTATGACCCGTTTTAAGTCGGAGCCGTCCACTCCGGCTTCCCGGAGGAGGAAAGTGAAGATGGGGGTGATGGTGGAGAGAGTGGAGTTTAGGATTTCAGGGCACATGGAGACGATTCGCTGGAATTCGACTGTGGTGAATTTCATGAAAGTGAGGTAATCGACGGTGGATTTGATGTCAGGGAGTGCAGCTGAGAGGATAATCGGACGGTGGTGGGCCAAGAGGTGGAATATATCGAGGCCAATAGAGTCGAGGTAAAGCATTTTCTCTTGGAACTCGACCGGTGGCAGTGTGTGATGGCGTGGTGGTGATGGTGGTAGCTGTGGGTAAATGGTGGGGTTTTCTGGGGTCTTTGGAGGCTTATGAGGGAGGGCAATGGTGGTTGTTTCAGAGGAAAGTGAGGGAAAATGAAGAGACTTGGGACAAGAAAGTGAAGAAAAGTCATGGTTGTGGGATTTGGGGTAAGGGAAAGGGGATTTGGTAGTGCGAAGGTGATGGAGTGTGTCCTGCATTGTGTATGGTTTGGGGAGAGAGCTACGTGGCAGACTGTGAGTCAATATGCTAGAACGTTTGCGACGTTCTCTCTCGAAAATCATCAAAGTTTTCATTTTGTGACGTTTTATCTCTAAAACGTCACAAAAGCTTTGACATATCTACGACGTTTTACAAAAACGTCGCTAAAAATGAGATCTTTTTGTGACGTTTTAAAAACGTCACAAAAATTCTATACAATTTGTGACGTTTTTTTTAAAGACGTCGTGAATTATATTAAATTGTTGTAGTGACGGATGACGAAGACATAAACGTTCTGTCCTATAGCGTGTTTGCTTACTGTCTTCACCAAATTCTATTCCGTCTTCAAAGGATAAAGACAGAAATTTTTGTTCTATTCAAAACTATGGTAAACAGATAAGAATTAAAAATAACTAACATACCCTCTCATATTCACAAACCAACCCACCTCTCCTTCGTCTGTCTCTAATGTAGTGAATCACCGAAATAGCCTCCCTCCTTGTTTTGGTTACCCTCTGAAACTACCCTCCCTGTCTCCATCTCTCCTTCTTCACTTTGTTGCGTCTTCGTCGTGAAAGGCATATTGTGTTTTTGCCCTTCGCACGAGAGCACCTTGTGACAAGTTCTGATTTTCCAGTTTCTATTCCTCCAGATCGTCTTCGCCAGAAACGTCACTCTCCTTTGAAGCAAACCCGCCATTCGACATTATTATTTCTCTTATCTGGGTAAGACTCTTTCATCCATCGATTTTGTTTTCCTGTATGGGTAATGGGTTTCGAATGGGTCTTTGAGTGAGACAAATGGATGTGTGTTATTGATGGGTGTGGAAGAGGTAGGGATTCGGATTTGTTGATGGGTATGCATTGGGTGAGGCATGAGGTTTTGTTTCGTGGTTTTTTCATCAACAAGACCGACTTTATTACCTCTTCTTTGCTTTTTGGGAAACAGCAACAACATTGTTGTTTATGTTAATCTTAACTGTAGATAGTTGTAGGAAATTGAAGTAATGTGCATGGGGTTGAGTTTCCATTTATATTCCACTTGATTCAATGAATCAATGACTGTAATTTTCACTTACAGGGTATGGTACTTGCATTAGTTCTACATCAATCTTCTTGTATTCGGAAAATTGATATTTGAGGACTTCTTCTGAAAGTGGTAAGTCCTTCTTCTTCTTTACATTGATATTGAAATATCATTTGCGTATGTTGTGTATACAAAGTTGTGAATGACGAAAGTGAAGCATTTGCATTTTTTACGAATAATAATAAGAATGTTTGACTGATCATTGTCTTATTGCATGATTTTAAATTCATGCAACATACTGTTGAGTTTTCTGTCCAGCATAAAGCCTGGTTTGTTATGTAGTTTGGTGATGAAAGTTTTTCAAGTGGTTTGTAGTTGAAACATTCTTATATGTTTGTGAAAACTTTGACCCTCCAACCTGTATCAGATTAATAAATAATAAGTGTTGTTCAAAGGTGATATCATCACCATATATGCATCACAATTAAATGTGGTAATACATGTGGAACATTCTTTAAGCAATGAAGTTTTCAGCAGAAGCTCTTCTCCTGTCGAGCTGTAAATAACTAGCATAAATACATTAATCACTAACAACTTTGAGCCAAAAAAATAACCCCATTTCATTCATGATCATGATGAAATTCAATCATCAACTTTAGGTCACATATATGCATGGCTATAAAATCCAAAGAGCGACCTACACCTGTTAACCAAAAGTTTATGCCATATATCATTCAAGTGAGACTAGCGTCTGTCCTAAAAGTGTTTTTTGTACTTCCTTCTTAGAGATTGGCTTCAATTTAATGTATTTAAAGTAGTACCAAATAAATTCCTTCAACTGTATAGTTTGCCCTTTTGTAATTGAAATACAAGTGAAAACCTTTAAATACTAGTTTATAATTTAAGAGAACCATTCCTTATTTTCTTTATTCCCTTATGAAGACTCAATCTAGAATCTAGAATCTAGAATCCCTCCTCTTCTGATGTTGAATTAGACTAGAAGCTTGTCATGAGCTACCCATTACTCACGACCGTGTTATTAGCAATGCTTCCTATCTTTATCATCTTAGCTCAATATCGTACTAGTGGAGGTTTTTTTCTTTGATACCATTTGTTAAGACCTAAGTTTAGACTAACCTAATAATAACTTCAATTTGGGCTTAAGAGAACTACAAGCTAAAAATAACTAGCTAATAAGTTAATTAATAGTCTTTTACATAAGCTTATATAGACTTTCTCCTCTCTCTCATTTCTAATATGGGATTGTGTTACCCATCTCCTATGTGGAGTTCCACAATCTCCCTTTCTTAAATCATTGATGTCCTTTTCAAGGCTGAAATTATATCCTAAATCTTCCCTCATATTCTAATGTAGAATTAGACAAAAAGCTTGCTAAGAGTCATCTATTACTTATGGCATTATCATCGATGTCACTCCTTACCCTTATTATTACTTAATATCATATATAAATACAGTTGTTATGCAGGGGAAGGGAGAATGGTAGTTGTACTTCATTTGTTGTTTTTTACTTTCAAGTTTGGATCAACTAATAGCCAAGTTTTATTCTCTATAGCATAATAATTGTTGAGGATATAAGGAACTTGTTAACTGCGGATGGCTTATTGATTGTTGAAGCCATTCCTGGTATAAGTCAAATAACTCAGATGGGAGGTTCACCATTGCCTTCTTACTTTGATCATCTACTTAGGATTTCATTCTCAAGCCAATTATTTAATTCATTCACTCCAACCTTACATTTAGTACGCATTATTGAGTTTCTGACCATTTGAAACACGTTTTAAAACTTTCTGCAAGTTCAACTGATTCATGTCAATGGCCTACAGAGCTTCCTCTCGCGATATAACTATTGCATGGTTATGATGTTCAAGATTTCCTTCTCTTTACATTCTTATCAACATATGGTTAACTTACCAAATATATTCAACTTCTATATACATTCTTGTACGATTATAAGTATATAGTATACTAGAATTTTCAAGAATTCATTCTTAACAGACACCAATTTTGGTTTGTTAGTTATGAAACAACTATAATCAAGTTTGTATATCTTCAAGAGTGGAATATATGTCATCCTTGTGGTATCCAATATTTAATTTGCTTCTGTCATTATAATTAAACGTAATTATATTATTTTCAGAATTATTCAGCCTTGCATGGTACTATATGATTCATAACAACTTTATAACATTTAACTAGACTACTACACTACTTCTAGAAACAAGGATTAATTATAAACCAATTAGTGTTTATTGACAGTATAAGCATTTCGTTCTGCAACTATATAGCTTAATTATTGTTGATTTAAGTAATCAATGAGCTTAAATTTTCATTTACAGGGTGTGGTACTTGCATTAGTTCGGCAACAATCTCCTTGCATTCGGAAACTTGAAATTTGAGGACTTCTTCTCAAAGTGGTAAGTCTTTCTTTATCTTACCTTCATATTCAAATATTCTTTGTGTTTGTTGTGTATACATAGCTGAATGTTGTAAGTTCTTTGATTTCTAATTTTCAAGAAGTGTAATTAGAATGTTGGAGTGATCATATTGTTGAGTTTTCTGCCCAGCTTACAAAATATGGATTCTGTTGTAATGATATTATGATCAGAAGTTTCCCTATTCAGTTGGGTGATTTGATTATAATGTAGGTAGTGCTTGGGAGGCTGCTTTATTTGTAGGGGGCTACATATAGGGCCTGTTGTTTTCTTGTATGCTACATTTCATGTATGAGCATCTATTGTAGGTTTTGAATGAGGTGAATGGGAAAATTTAGAACTTGCAATTGAATAAAAGAATTACAATGATGAAGACCAATAACATTATGACCAACATGTAAAGGCTTCATGATTGAGTGTCAAAACAATGAGGAATGGTAGAGGCAGCTCAAACACAACATGAAGCTCTTAAGCAAATAATCCAAAACCAACCTTGCAAAGCGTTTGGAATACCAATAAAAATACAATATAATGGTCTCAATGCAGTATTATGTTGATTTAGTACCAAGTCGTTCTATTTTTACTTATTCTTGTCAACTTATAGTGGTAAGTTAAGGGTTGTCAAGTATTATGCAGTCATTAAAAATGTGTAATTTGAATTACAAACACTGTATGTTTGTAATTCAAATGTGAGCCTATAACATGTATGTCTGTTCTTCCAATAATTACAAAAAGTTTGGCAATTAGCTGTCTTACAAAGAACACTTGGCTGTGAGATATGGTCGGTTCTCTTTGAAGAGTTCTTAGATGGCAACATTCTCTGCTTATAATCGCTATCCACAATAATATTATTAGGATTAAGCGCAAAACAAGAGTGTCATTCTACAAGCGACAATTGTACAGTGGCCACATTTTTTCATCTTTTGTTGTGCTGCTTTGGTCTGTTGTAGAGACACACCAAGAAAAAGAAATATCACATAAAACCAACAAGTCTTACTTAAATGTAAACTTCAGAGGGTCGAATTTTTTTATTTAAATCAACAAGTCCATAAATCAGAAATTAAGGCTTATCCTATTGATTAAGAAACTCTTTTCCTCTTACAAAATTCCTGGTAAGAAGTCTTAACTTACCAGATATGACAATCAAAAAACAAGTATAGAACAATATACTTGATATGACACTAAAAATACAATATGCCAATTATATATGCATAGGAAAACAAGTATAGAACGGAATCAATGCATTTCTTCAATTTCTTTGTTTTACATCTTACTATTCTATACATATGTACAAATGTAGTTTTTGAACATTAAATTGTTTTCGGTTTGTAGACAGTTTCGTTTCCAAATTTGGAGTAAATGGGTCATGATCATATAATTAAGTGTCTAGATTTGTTTGAGATAATGAAAGGGCAACTGGATCTCATGAGGATGGTCTTGCTCATATGCTTGTATATATACACCAAAAAATGACGTAGAAGTGAAAATGCGAGAGGAAGTAGGGCATTGATAGTACCAAATAAGGTAGCCAATATAGATAGGATTTTGCATGAGGGGGACAGGAATACCCAGTGGGATATAAGGATGAACAGTAATGCATTTACATTGTTATGTGAGATGCTTCAGGTCAATGGTGG
>JANIHY010000004.1:49200993-49219212 GCA_027479065.1 Erythroxylum brevipes | reverse complement strand
ATGCACAATTAAGCAAATATTCCATATACAAATAACAAGCATAATTCGTACTAAATTTCGTTAATATTCTAACCCCTAATTTGGGGCGTTACAGTTACTCTAACAATAATGCCAATTACAATCTTATACCGTAACAAATCCTTCATCCTTCACCCTTCACCCTTCACCATCTACCCTTTACCAACTACTAAATATGAGCAAGTTGTTTAAAGTTTAGACCTTTCATAGGAAAATCTTAAAGCTTGTAATCACTCATTGGGCATTAAATTCATGTATGTTTTCCTATTAATTTCATTCTTTTCCTGTTAAACATACAGTATCAGGGGTACTTACGCTCTCTTTTATTTTGATTATACTTACGGAATCTTCTTTGTAATTTTAGGTATTGTATCGTGATTTCTTTACCATATTTGCTTTGTTAAATGTTTCTTCCAAGAGATTCCAAATTTTAAATTTAAAAATTATTCAATGAACCTACTTAGTTGAAGGTTAAAACCTCAAATTTTTTAAATTTGGTCCATCCCATAATCACTAGGGGAGTGCTACAATTTAGTTTTTAAGTTAAGACCTTCATATTTGGCACTGTTCTGCAAGACAATTGATAAAATCAATGAATTAGAGGCAAAGGCTAACTTCCGGTGTTGAAAGAGTGATGGCAATCGCTTTCTACTACTCGATCAAGCGTCAAAAGTTGTTGGAGATCAATGGAAAAATATTAGAGGACCATTGACACTATGGTAAAAAAAAGGCCAAATAATCCCTTAATGACTTAATAGAAGTTCTCTATACTGAGAGTGAAACTTTACTTCTTTAAGAGGCCAAGTTGAAGGCCATACCATTGGTTTTAAGCTTAGGAGTAAGGTTATAGAATGTAACTAGCACTAGAAATAGAAGTAAACCAATGCCAGTCTTTTGTTAGCTTTTGCTAGTTTTTGAAATTTGAGAAACAAAACATAATAGATTTCAAAGTCATACTAGTGTCAGGCACAAGACATGTAATTTTTGTGTCCAAAAAGTTCTAAAAAGACTTAAGCTATCCGACTCACAAGTATATGAGGTAGTTGTAGTGATTACCCAGGGTCATTTTCCACAGAAGTGAAATTAGTTAACTAAAATTTATTTTGAATTAAAAATAAAAACAATGCAATCTTAAACACTATATCCCAAATTGTTGAGTGAAAGCTTTAAAGGAAATCATAAAATTAGAATGAGAAGTAAAATGATTTAATCAAAAACAAAGACAAATAGATTAATCGAAATGGAAGACTCTTGGGAATTAATCACTAATTTAATCTCCTATACATGATTAAGGGAAATGATTGGTTAATTGTTTTACTAAAATTAACAATTAGACTCTAAAATTAACTGAAATAATAGACTAAATCTAGCTTTCACATTTGACAAGTTATTATCCGAATTAATTATGGAAACCTGACTACTAATTACCATTTAAGTTAATATAGCTCTAATTCATAACCTAAGCATCTATAGTTTCTAGTTCCATATTAAACGTCTCCTTTCGGTCCTTCATTTAATACTAAAATGATGCAAAGTTTGGTCATACTATTACATCCATTCAATTTAAAAACTACACCAAACATAAGATAACAACACAATTTCTCAATCATGTCTATTTGACTGAATAGCTACATTAATCATCAAGAAAAAGAGATCAACCCATCATGGGATAAACATAGTTCATCATCTCTATACACTTCAGTCCCATGTTATTGTCAATAGAAGTATTAAAACAACAAAATAGTGAATACTAAATGAACTATGAAAAGAAAAAAAAATAGTCAGTTAAGTTAACAAGTAATAAGTTCAGTAAATAAACAAGAAACTAAGCAACAAATGAAAAAAGAATAAACAAACAAATTTATGTTAACTTTTTCTTCAACCTTCAGGCAAAATTCACAAAATAATCCAATTAACATTCATGCAATAGTCACACCATTTTCACTCAATTTATCTTACATTTTGATCAAAACATAAGGATTTTTTTTACCAAAATCAAGATATGAAGGCAATTAAAAACAATAGAAACTAGACATAACAATTCCCACACACTTAAACTATGCTTGTCCTCAAGCATATTAAAGAACACTAGACTATAAAAGAAAAAACAATGGTAACAACAAATTTATCAAATAATATTCAAAGATATCAATGATCATTTCAATAAACACAACCTAAGAACTTGAAACTCATAATACTTATTAAACAAGCTATTCTTCACATATTTACCCAAAATAAAAAACACTTCTATTTAAAGAACCATCAGCAAGTGTGATAGAAACTCACTCTACTCTCCATCCTCTCAAGCATTCAACGGTAGGGTATGTTCACTCATCATTCATTTCATGTAAGGCATATACCATAAGCTTGCTTACTAATCTAATCTTTACCACTCATATCAAACACAAACATCAATCTGAAGGTCTTTATTTTGGTTGTAATGGGGCTATGCTAAGGTAGGAAAAAAAGAAAATTGTAGTTTAAAACCATAGAACAGATTTAGTATTTAAAGTATTGTAAACAATGAAGCATAAATACTCAATTCCTTCCTTTCAAGCTAACAAGATTAGCACTTCCATTTTTATGTCTCTCCTCTTTCCTTTCATTTTTTATCTTCTCATCCTTCCTCTTCTTTCTGTTTCTATTTCTTTTCTTTTTTTTTCTCTTATTTATTTATTGGTTTAAAAGAAGGAAATCAAAAGAAGAAAAATATAGAGGAGAGATAAAAATTTCTACAACCATACTTATCCCTAATGTAATAGCCAACTATATGCTATGATTCCCCCACACCTATTCCCAAAACCCAATTATAACCCTTGTAAATGCTCAAATTGCCCTTATGGTTGGTGCAATGAAGAGGATAAACAATCAAGGTCAAGGCTCATATTTTATGTGATCTTGACTAGTAAGCCTGTGTACACAAAAATAACAAATTAAGTTAAATTTCACTAAGAAAAGTAACAACTAACAAATAATTGAAAAAAAAAGAAATTAAATGGGTTACTTCTTTAACGTCTTGTAGCTAGACGCCTCAATGGTCATGCTCAAGGTGGGTCAGTCAAAGTGAGTGATTTCATCGTTTCCTCTTTTTCATTCAAATCTATCTTTAAGAATCTCCCAAAGACTTTCTTTGCTGCATCCACTAGCAATAGGCAACATTCATCACTCTCCTTAACTAAGTCTAACTCATTTTCTTCTTCTTCCTACAAGGCAAAATGAAAATCTGCAACTTTAACTTGATCAACAAAAGAACAATCTTTAGAAACAATAAAAGTAAGAGCAAGTTTAACATTAAAAAGCAAAAATTATACTGTTTCTAAAAAAAAAACAATAATGCTTAGCTTCCTATTCTTCACATCAATCAAGTTATTGATAGTGGTCACAAAAGGCCTCCCTAGGAGTATGGTGTGTTCCTTCCTTTGTTGTTTATTCTCCTCCACGTCTAAAACCATAAAGTTTATAGGAACAATTAATCCTCCAACTTTCATTAACACGTCTTCTATTATTCCTTTCAGATAATGGATTGACCTATCAGCTAATTACAAACACATGTTCGTAGCACTTAATTGTCCTAGATTCAATTTCTCATAAATAGAGTTAGGCATAAGATTTATGCTTGCTCCAAGATCAAACATACCCTTAAGCTTATCACCATTACCCATTGGTACTTGCATAATAAAATGTCCCAAATATTTCAGTTTGGGGGTAAGTGCGACTGCAAAATTGCACTTGTTACTTTCAAAACTAAAACCTTTTCGATAGGCTCAAATTTTCATTTCTTGGTGCTTAGTTCCTTAAAGAACTGAACATAAGCTGGAATGTTCCTAATTACATCTAACAAGGGCAGATTAACATTCACATCTAATAAGGGAAAATTAACGTTCACCATAGAAAGCATGTGATATATATAGGAAAAATGCTCATCTTGTTTTGATACCTTAAGGCAACTTGGATTTGGAATTGGTGGTTAATAAGGATCTGTCACCTTGTGTAGTTTTTTTCCTTCATTTTCCTTGGTGTCATGTTTAAATTGTTCACCCTTTTGAATGTGAGTTGAAGAGTCTCTCTCATTGCTTTTCTCATTCCACTTATCTTCTTCTCGAGTGAGGCTTTCCTTCTCTTGATTATTAGCATCAAACATCTTAGAAAGAAACTCAAAATGATTATCAATCACTTTACCACTTCTCAAGACAGTAATTGCTTGGGCTTGCTCGGGTTGACTGGGCAACTTCCTTTTCTAATTGTTGTGTATTTGAGCAGTGAGTTGCCCGACTTGGATCTCAATCCTCTTTACAGATGCCTCTAACCAATCGAACCTCTTATTATTTGTTTATTGATTTTGATTAGTGACCTAAATAAATGCATTCAGGCTCTCCTTGAAAGAAGGCTTTCTTGTTGGGTTTGAAGTGAGGATTGCCCTTGGTAATAGTTCGGCCTCTGAAAATTATGATATTGTGGTTAGGGTTACATTAGTGGATTATTGGTCTTCTAAGAGAAATTAAGGTGGTTTCTCCAACCAGAGTTGTAGGTACTTGAGCATAGATCATTTCAGTCCCTTAATTGAAAACCGTTAAGTGAGTTAACTTGTTCTTTCCCATCAAAAGATCCGTAAGAATATGTACAAACATTCACTCCATGACCATAAGTTCCACATATACCACACACTTCTTGATTAGGAACGTTCTGGGGTAGTCTCATAGTTAGATCTTTACATGCCCCATTAACTCAGCTAACTGCATAGCCAATTTTTTATTAAAGCTCACTTTATGAACTCCATCTCTTCTTCTCCTCGTGCTCTTTTGTTGAGAATTAGCCCCCAACATTTCGATTCTTCGGTCGTCCTCTCTCCTACGACTCCTCCTGCTGCATTGTCTACCGTGTACTGGCATTACTATGTCAACCCATTATAAAAGAATTAGTTTAGTAGGTGAAGCGAAAAATGATGGTGTGGACAATGTATTAACAAGAGCTTAAATCATTCCCACGCCTCGTGGAATAGCTCTCCCTCCATATGAATGAAGGTAGCTATCTTAGTGCGCAACTTAGATTTCTTTTGATGTGAATATAACTTTCCTATGAATTTGTTATGCACCTCCTCCCTTGTAGTCAAAGACTCGAAAGGAAGGGTCATTAGCCATGTCTTAGCCTAATCCTTCAATGCGTATGAGAAGCATCTCATTCTGATTTAATCTTCATTTAATCCATCTAATGGAAAGGTTTGAAGAGTGGTATAGAATTCCTAAGTGAAGTTTAAAGGATCTTCGTTAGGAACCTCATAGAAAGATGACAACATGTTATAATGGATGTTCTTCAATTCATAATTCCTAATTGCCTCTCCCAAACGTATGGATGAAGTGATTGTACCAATAATCGGTCTAGCGTACTCCTTCATCACTAACTGCCTTTCACCCATCTTGTGGGTATTCACTTGATCTTTAGGCTTAGGTTCGTTAAGATCGTCTTCAGAGTCCCTTTGAGGCCTTTGTCTTCGATGTATATTATTAATAAAAGGGATAGGTTCACTATCTAAAAATCTCCTTCCTAGCATAAACCAAGTGAATTGACTACCTAAATTTCTCCTTCCTAGCACAAACTAACTATGGAAAGCACTAAATTATAACAAAAATTACAAAACACGTTAACAAAATAACACAATAAAACATACATGTGTGAACCCTAAAAAGTTCTAAAAGGACCTAGGCTATCCTACTCCCAAAAGTACAAGGTAATTGTAGTGATTACCCAGGGTCATCTCCCACGGAGGTGAAATTGATTAACTAAAATTAATTTTAAATTAAAAATAAAAAATACAATCCTAAACACTCTATCTTGAATTATTGAGTGAAAGCTCTAAAGAAAATCATGAAATTAGAATGAAAAGTAAAATGATTCGATTGGAAACAAAGATAAATAGATTAATCGAAATGGAAGACTCTTAAGAATTAATTTCACTAATTTAATCTCCTACGCATGATTAAGAGAAATGATTGGTTAATTGTTTTACTAAAATTAACAGTCGAATTCTAAAATCAACATAAATAATAGATGAAATCTAACTTTCACATTCGACAAGTTATTATTCGAATTAATTATGAAAAAAAGACTACAAATTACCACTTAAGTTAATATGTTTCTAATGTAACACCCCAAAAATCTCAATTTCATGAATAGTACCTTTTAGGTCATAAATAGTGTATCCTGAGGTGAATAGTGACACTCGAGGATCCAAATTGCATTTTATATTATTGATATTAGATAATATTATTCAAGGACAGCCTGAGGATCAAATTAGATCTCCGAACGAGTTTGGTTTTTAGGGTTTGATTAAGAGTTGACCAATGGTCAAAGTTTAACCCCAGAAAGGGTGAAAGTCAATCTTGAAAGTAGTAATGAAAATAAATGATATTAATTAAGGTCTTTATGTGAGGTTGATATTTTTCTTATAGTTA
This sequence comes from Erythroxylum brevipes, assembly GCA_027479065.1. Lineage (NCBI taxonomy): Eukaryota > Viridiplantae > Streptophyta > Magnoliopsida > Malpighiales > Erythroxylaceae > Erythroxylum > Erythroxylum brevipes. Next base: position 49,212,745 of record JANIHY010000004.1, on the reverse strand, counting down.
TTTTTTCTATTGAGCAAAAGAATTAATAGATAAAGTTAACCTTAAAAAAATTGGAAAACTTTTTGTGACCATATGACATTTTGTCATTTTCTTGGCCCCTTACCTCTTTTCTTCACTAGGGGTGCCGAGAACCACCACCCCTCCTTTATTCTCCATTTCTTTCTTTTTTTATATTTTCAAGCCAATTTTCATTAGTTTTAACCCCCAACACCTGTTAAACATTAAATCATCAACCTAGGGTCCCTAAATTCACCATATCAACAAAAAAATTTGGAAAAGATAAAGAAAAGGTATATAGGTGCTCTTGATAAATAATAACCAAAAATTCATAAGGTGGGTTAATGGAGTCTTAATTATTTTTAGTACGTGATTTTGATGTAGTTGCATTCACTGATAAATAAAATGCATGGAATTGAATTTGTTATGTAATATTATGAAGATAAAGGAGAGGGAGAAAGAGAAAGAGAAGGAATAAAGAATTGCTGACGAAATTGAAGTTTATGGAAGTTTAATTTGAAGATTTAGACATCAATTTAGTATGTGTTCTTGCAATTATACTTTTTCCTAAAAATTGTGCATTAGGAAGTTTACAACTTATGAGTAAAATTAGGGGTTTATGAAATTGTTTTTAAAAATTTTTAATTGGATGTTAAATGAAGTAATATATGCGATTAATTGAGATTTTGGAATTCTAATTTGTATTTTTTTCTCAATTGCATACATTATGTTTGAATTGAAAAAAATTGATATATATGTTATTTTTGGCTAATTGGTGAGATGAATATATCTTGAATGTTGTATGAATTAAATTAAAACCAATAACGAAAAAAAAACATTTACTTTGGTCAAATATGGAGTAAATTGAACTGGTTATTATTAGCCTTTATTATGAAATTTCAATGGAATTTAATTAGATTTGCCCTAGTAAAATAAATAGGAATTGGAGGAATGTGATAAGGTTGGCATGCTAATTAAGGAGTTAGCAGTATTGCGTCATGATATATGTTACTGGACTGTATGACTCAGATAGCTCGGTTCCGATGTAAGATATTTGTTTTGGATTCTGAACTGCATGGCTTCGAGAGCTTATTTCTAATATGAATGTATAAAAAAATGGATTGTATGGTTTCGAGATCCCAATCTTCAATTTTTTAAAATCTTACTTATCTGGCTTGATGATACAGTTCTAATATATTTTACTTTGGGGTAATTATAGAAAGTATATAAATGCATGATTAATGATTAAATAACTTTAAATGAAGGTAGTAATTGAATGTACAATGTATTGATCATTTTATAATTAAATGTGAATTATTAAAATAGATATTTGCTTGTATTTCATAACTTGATTTTAAATGCCTATTTATGCTTAGAAAGAAATGAAGATATTTATATATGAAAAAAGTTATATATTATGTATGTTATAATTGAATGAATTGAATTGAATGTGAAATGGAATTGCTTGAACACCACTAAGCCTATAGCTTAGCATGTGGATTTTTTTCTATGCATAAGTCTTAAAGAGAACTAGTAGAAAGCTGTGGTGAATCTACTACAAGACAAGAGTCACATAAAGGACCTTGAAAGATTTGGAGGTGGATGTACTACAAATTTTTATTTGGTTTTTGGTTATGTATGTACATATAAAGACATGAAGGATCTCACTCGATTTTATTGTGAATTATATATGAATAAATGAAATTATGTATGAAATTTGGTTTAGATGTGTTGAAAGGTTTTGGAGGATGGGTTAATTATTTTGTCAAGGAGTATGACATAGAGATGGATAGTTGAGAAACATGCATGAGAAGTGTATTGAAGTTTCTTGCAGGCAATTTTACGTAAATAAAGAGGAAACTTTGTCTAATTTTTTATGTGAATAGTAATTGCTAGATTAATGAGGTTTAAATAGAAAATGTTGTAGTTTGAAGTATTAGGTATTTAAGAATATGGTAACACTCTGTATGCCAATTTCATTATTAGGTATAGGATGTTACATCTAATTCATAACCTAAACGTCTATAGTTTCTAGTTCCATATTAAATTTCTCCTTTTGGTCCTTCATTTAATACTAAACTGATGCAAATTTTGGTCATGTTATTACATACATTCAGGTCAAAAACTATAGCATACATAAGACAAGAATACAATCCCTCAATAATGCATATTTTTCTAAAATGGCTACATTAATCCTCAAGAAAAAGATATTAGCCCATCGTGGCATAAATACAATTCATCATCTCTATACACTTTATCATGGCATAAACACAGTTCATCATCTCTATACAATTTAGTCCCATGTTACTATTAAGAAAAGTATTAAAACAATAAAACAGTGAATACTAAATGAACTATGAAAAGAAAACAAATAACAATGGGTTAAGCTAACAAGTAATAAGTTCAGTAAATAAACAAGAAGCTAAGCAATAGATGAAAAATAGAATAACAAAACAAGGATCGGGTGAGTGTGAAGGCGGTGGTCTCTTGCCCCTCTTAAGCTTCCTGCATTAGCTCTCAACTTCTACTTCAGCTTGTTCTCACCAAATGATCGAAGGCTTGCTCTGCTTCCAGCTCTCTACTATGTTTCTCTCTTCTTCATTGACTCTCTTTGTTTCCCTTCTTGTCTTCCCTTCTTTCTCTCTATCTACTCCTCGAAGTGTCTCTCTATATAGAGTGAAGAGTGAAGAATGAATAGTGGGAAAGATATCATCACCACCCTCCTATTCTTTCTATTTATAGCCTCGTCTAGGTTTAGGTTTTTGTGCCCCTTCAACCTACAGCTGCCACATTAACCTCTGGTTGAACTGTCTGCCCAAGCTTGGTCTTTTCAGTCTTCCCCCATCCACAGTTGTTTACACCACTCCACCATTGTCATTCTTTGTTGCTCCATTTCACCATCACCATTTATGGTCACTGCTTTCCTAAAAAGATTGTTGAAATCAAGATTTCTATTTTTCATATCTAGACTCGACTCGACCCGACCTAACCTAACTCAACCATGATTGCAATTTCTGTTTTTTTTTTTGGTTATGTTTTGAGTTGTTTGTTTATCCTCTAAGTTGCAATTGCATTGTGTTTTGGATATGTCAAGTGTGTTTGAATGGTTTATAAAATATGCATTGGAAATTTTGGGTTTAAAATTTAGAATTGTTTGTGTGAACTGGTTCAAACATTTAGGCATTGTGAACTTGTAAATAAATGAGATCAAAATAATATTGTGTATGAATTGTGGAAGAAAATGTATGCATTGTGAATTTGTGATTTGTGATTTGTGATTTGTGATTTGCATATAATTCAAGAATATGCCATATTATTTGTTATTTTAATAATCATTTAATATATGTAACTAAGTTGAAAAATTAAATGTTTGTATTTTTATATTGTTTATTGTTGTCAGGAAATAAAATTACAAATATTAATCTTGTTTGTAAGTACTAAGTACACATTTATCATCTCATCTTATAAGTGTTAAATATTGTATATGAATTTATCAATTTAATTTTGACACATATCTGCATTTGTTTTTATGGATAAGTTGAAGGAATTTCAAGTACTCCTAATAATCCAACCATTTCACAAAGATTCAATAATCCAGCTTAGACTCATACTGGATTGGTTTTCAAAATGAAGATTTATCTGTTTGCTTGTTTTGTAACAAGTAGTTGAAATGCGAAGAAATCACCAGATTAAAAAAGCATTTAGTTGGGTCAAAGGTGAAGTGGTACATTGTAAAAAAGTTAGCCATGATATGAAATAGCAAATGATGACTTTGTTTGAAGAGTATTAGCATGAGGAAGGTATAAGGCAAAGATTCAATTACAAAATTAGTAGTGAAAGTTCTTTTGTTGGTGTTCAAGATGATAATGGGAATGTTTAAGTTGATAATATTCCTACCCAACTAGAAGGGAATATTACACCTGATGTTAGAAAAAAAGATTAAATGTATCTAATTTCTTTGTAGTACAAACAACTCTTAGAGCTCAGCCTTCAATCCGTAGTGCCTTACAATCTAGGAAGTGGCTCATAATGTAGATATGGCAATAGCTAGATGGTGGTGTGATTTAGGTATAACATTTAATGCTTCTAAGTCTTATTATTATCAGTATATACTATCAAGGATACAAAACTTTTTTATTTGATGACTACATAGATAAACTTTTGTGTAGCTCTGATTATGAAATTAAAAGTTATTTGGATGGAAGAAGAATGACTTAAGGCTACTTTTGTGTGTTCAATCATATGTTATAGTTGGACAAATAAAATACATGAGCATATTATTAATTTTTTAGTTTATTCTACAAAGGACACAATATTTTTAAAATCTATTAATGCATCTGGCCTTATTGGAAATGCTAATACTTTAGTTGAAATATTTGATGAAGAAGTGAATGAGGTTGGGCCAGGAAATATTGCTCAGATCATTATTGACAATACTTTTGGTTATAAAGCAGTTGGAAAAAGATTGTAAAACAAGTATAGGTGTTGGAAAATATAAGAGATGCTAGGTATTTTCTTATTGTTGATGAGATTATGCAAAAACCAAAAAAGGTTAAATATAGGAGATGCTAGATATTTTCTTATTATTGATGAGATTTTGCAAAAATCAAAAAAGGTGACCAAGTTCATCTACAATCGTGCATGAGTCTTGAATTTAATGAGAAATGATTTCACCAATGGTAGGAATTTGTGGCATTATGCCATTATAAGATTTACAACAAATTTTGTATCACTTCAGTGTTTTATTATGATGAAGAAAGAGTTGAGACAAATATTCACAAGTGATAAGTGAGTTACATCTCAGCATGCTAAGTTTAATGTTGTGTTGAAGGTTTATAGAATTATACTTGAAGATAATAAATTTTGGTCTCAATGTCACTTTTTATCATTCAAGTTTGTGAGCCTTTAATGAAAGTACTTTGCTTAGATGGTAGTGATGAGAAGGCAACAATGAGTTATTTTTATAAAGTTAGTGGGTGAAGGAAGCAATCAAGGCCAATATGAAAATAGGTCATCTTTGTACACACCTTATCTTGTAGTCATCAATAAGAGATGAGAAATGCAAATTGATTCTATATTATTTGCAACTACGACATTTTTTAATCCTAGTACCTATTTTAGACCAAGTTTTACAGAGAAAATTGAAGTTAATAAAGAAATGCTATTAACCATTACAACAATTGTTACTCATGAGATGATGAAAGATCTCCTAAGCTGACAAATGGAGATTTATAAGGATGCTTATGGTAATTTTAGGATGCCAATTTCCATTTTTCAAAGAGACAAACTTAATCCATGTATATATTTTTTTCACTTTTTTTGCTTGATGAAAATTAATCATCACTTTATTTGATTTATACTACTACTTTTATTATCTTATAGTTGTTTGGTTAGCCCAATTCAGATATGGTGTTTTAGAATTGCAAATGTTTACAAGTGAAATCCTAGGTTAATGTGTGAGTAAAACATGGTGTGAAATTTATCCTGATGATGCTCCCTTGTTACCTTTTGGGTTTCATATAATTCCCTTGGATTCAAAAATTGTTAAGTTTGGCTTAATCTTTGAAAAAACTTTTTATTTTATATTTTCCACCAAGTTAATATTCCCTAGGGAATAGTTCATAAAAGAGACAAAATTATTCTATGTATATATATTTTTCACTTTTGTTACTTGTTGAAAATTAATCATCACTTTATTTTATTTATAATGCTACTTTTGTTGTCTTATAGATGCTTAGTGGGACTAATTAAAACGTGGTGTTCTAGAATAACAAAGGTTGTAATTCGAATTCTAAGTCAATGTATGAATGTAACAGGGTGTGAAAGGAATTGAAGCACATTTGAATTAATTCATTCTAAGAAAAGGAACATATTGGAGCACAAAAGATTGAATGACTTTGTTTTTATTTGATACAACTTAAAGCTTTAGGAAAGGTATGTCATTATCATTATTAAGTTAGATAAAATTTCTTATATTTTTTAATAATTTAATGTTATTGTTTACTAGGACTCTTAATAAAACAAGTAGTTCTGTAGATCTAATTTATATTGATAACATAAATCTTTTAGTGGATTGAGTTTTTGAGGAACCAGGTTTGATAGATGAGACTAACTTTGAAGATAATCTTATATGAGAAAGTATCGATATATCATTTGGTACAATGAATTTGAATGATAGTGATGATGAGACTCCTCAATGATGATGATTATGTAATAAATGAGAAATGCAATTTAAGCAGGTTTTCGATTGAATGCAATTCCAGGTTTTTGTTTCTGATCTTATTTTAATTTCACTTATATTTGATGTATATGTTAAATTCTATATGTATAATATAATTGTAAATATTTTTTTATGTTTCACTTCTAGTTGGTTCTTTAGTATAACTCTTATTGTAAATTGTAATTGTTAGAGTGATAAATACTTATTACTCTCCCTTCTCTCTAGCATTTTTGCTATCTTACCCTCTTTATTTTTCCACTTTTGGAAATCTTTCTTGTCACGTCAGTGTTATTTCTACTTTGGAGTTATCGAAGCACCTTCTCTACTGGGTGTTTCCTCTGTAGGTTAGGCCTTGCTAGGGCCTAGTTGTAGTTATAATGGAAATAGAAGTCTTCAGGTCCCAAAGAAGACTTCCCTATTTTGTCTAGAGAAAATTTATGTCAAAAAACATCAAAGCCAGATAGAACATCAATTGTTTGTGTAAATGTTAAAGAGAATGTGGAAGCCTTGAAACTAAAGGGAGATTGGAGAAAGACTTTGGCAACTCACTATAATAAGGTAGGCCTGAAGCATTTCCAGGATGTCTCTAAAGATGGGGTCATCTGTCCTCCGAAGAAGATACCTGAAGCTAGTGTTTAAGTCTAGTCTTTTACTCTAATAGGTTTCTTTTGGAGCAAGTGACTAACATTCCTAGTAGTTAGTGCCTAGGCTAAAACATGTTGGAATAACGAGAGGTTGGAGGGGGTCTTGCTCAGGGAAGATGGAACTTTCTTATTCAAGTTTGTGTAGGATAGTGCTGTGTAGGAGATCATTGAATCAAGTCTTTAGCATATAAGGGACCAACCATTATTCTTACAAAAATGGAGACCTAGATTGGAAATGGACATTAGAGGGATTGATACATTTCCACTATGGGTAAACCTTCATAATTTACCTATGGAATTATGGACTGTAGAGGGTCTTAGCTACTTGGAAAATTCTCTGGGCAACTCTTTAAGCATGGATACCTAAACTGCAAACATGGGAAGAGTTAGCTACACTAACGTGTGTATTGAGGTTTTGAAATCAACTCATTTTCTTGATAATTTGTCTATTTTGAGTTTAGGAGAGAATGGGGATATGGTGAAGAAATATATTCCTTTCTCCTATATATAAAAGCCTAATTCCACTAAAAAATGGAAACCAACTAAGAAATTGCTTCAAACTAGAAACCAAGATGAACTACTAGCAAGTGACAAAGCTGAGAAGAGTACAAAAGGGTTTGGAATGCATCTTGAATGCTCGAGGGATTTAAATGATGAGGAAATAAATGGTTCTAAGGAGGTGACAGTAGGGAGAAGTGTAGAGCAAGGGATTGAGGTTCCAAATATTAAGCACCAGAATGCTAGTCCTCTCATTAATAGTGAGAAACATATGCATCAATCTTCCACTAATCAGGTTGCCAATACCAAGGACCTGGAAATAGGTCCAAATCTGAAGGAAAATATTATAAATGGGGAGTTTGTCAACTTATCATCAGAATAGGATACTAACATAGCTAATGAACCAACATTTGTGCTAGATGATGTAAAGACAGTTAGCTAACAATCATAAGTAGCTAAGAGGAGATTTGCCAGAAAAAGGAAGAGTAAAAGCAAAAAAGGCTTTTTCCCTAGATCATATCTCTTATTTTGGAACACCAGGGGACTTAATGACCCACTAAAAAGATCTTTGATCAGTAAGCTTATTAGAGAAAAGCATCCTGTGATGGTCAGTTTGTTGGAGACTAGAATTATAGATCAATTTTTTCTTTAAAACTCGAATTTTTTGAGGTTGCAATGGAGATTCCTCTCAAATCACATATCACATTTCAATGGGAGAATCATTTTCTGTTACAAATTTGAGCAAATGGAGGTTCAATTAGTGGAGGAAGGTGACCATCATTTTCATTTATTATGCCAGTTTAAAGGTCAATCCTTTAAGTTTTCTTTAACTCTTATCTATGTTGCTAATTTTGCTTTTCAAAGAAGTAAGCTATGGAGGGATTTAAGAAGTATACAAAATTCAACTAGAAGTCCATAGATTGTGGTTGGGTATTTCAACTGTATTCTCAGTTTTAAGGAAACAGAAGGTGGGAAGAGATTCACTCTAGCAGATAAGAAAGAAATTACTAACTTGCTTAGTCAAGTGAAGCTGCTAGATCTATGCTCAACAAGAAGATTGCTTACCTAGTCAAATATCAGTAGGGAACCATGCTCATAAGGAGAAAGCTAGATAGATGCTTCATGAACTCATATTGGTTAACCTTTTTCCCTTAATCTTTTGTACACTTTGGGGAAAACTTGAGTTCAGACCACTCTTATATACATATTTAGTGTTCTACTATCACTAGGAAAGTTAGAGCTCCATTTTACTATACTAAAAGAGTATTAACAAGCTCTAGAATTGAAAAACTCCATCTTAAAATAGAAAGCTAGATTGAATTGTCTTAGAGATGGGGATGCAAACATAAAATTCTTTCATACTTCTATTATGGCCAGAAAAAATTCCAATAGAATTGTTAGCTTCATTAATAGAGAGGGGAACTTGCAATCAGATCAAGGGGCCCTCCATGAATTGGCTAGATCCTTCTTTTCTCAACTGATGGGTCCTGATATTGTGGAGCTACCTTCGGAGAACATGAAAAGGGACATGGCAGGTGCTATTAAATAGGATAGTAAGGAAGTTCTAACTTCTCTTTTTATTACACAAGATGTCAAAAGGACTATCTCTGATATGCACCCTTTAAAAGCCCCTAAGCCAGATGGATTCTCAGCTTTGTTTTTCCAATCTACATAGGACATAATTGGTCAGTTGCTAGTTGAAATGTTAGAATTTTTCCAAAACTTAAAAATGCTGAAAGAAATGGAAAGCACTTACATCTGCTTGGTCCCAAAGAAACAGCATCCTTTGAACATTGAAGAGTTTCTACCTTTTTCATGCTACAACATAGTTTACAAAGTGATTGTAGTTTGCAAAGTTGTAACATAGTCTACAAAGTGATTGTAGTTTGCAAAGTTGTTGGCTGATAGACTTAAAATGGTGCTATCGGATATTGTGGACAATACTTAAAGGCCTTTTTTACTTGACAAAAACTTAGGTGATAACATCCTATTATTACAAGAATTATTGAAAGATTACTTGTCAGGAAAGAGGGTGAGGTGTTATATAATGAAGGTAGATTTTTTTAAAGCCTATGACATAGTTAAAATATTGGAGATACTGGAATTCCCTACTGTTTTTGTGAACTGAATTATGGAGTGTATTAAGATCTCTTCTTTAAGTGTTTTGATAAATAGAATCCCTTACAAACCTTTCAAAAATGCTAAGGTAATATGACTAGGGGATCCTCTTTCCTTCTACAAATTCACCTTGGTAATGGAAGGAATGTCGAGACTTATTAAATCAATAGCTTCTTCTAATGGAAACTTTGATTTTCACCAAAAGTGTAATAAGCTAAAACTTACACATCTTATCTTTGCAAATGATCTCATACTATTTAGTCTTATAGATAATCCTTCTACCAATATATTAATTCAATCTCTAGAGTTGTTCTCAAAATGGTCCGGTTTAAGGATCAATATGGAGAAAAGTAGCATCTTTTATCTTAGAAGATTTAATAAATGTCAGGGTGCTCAAGATAATTACTGGGCCTTGCATCCATCCCCCTATCTTGAGATATCTTAATGTGACTATTTCCTCCTCTAAAATGAAGTATGCTAATTGTGTCCCAATTCTAGAAAGCATAAAAACCAAAATACTTACTCAGTAAAACATGCATCTATCTTATGATCTTAGAGTCATTTTGATGACTTCATTATTGAGCAGCTTACATATCCACTGGTTAGCTCATACTACTCTTCCTAGAAAGATAATTAAGGAGATTGACATATTACTAAACGTTTTTCTATGGTATGGAATGTGTTAGCCTAAGAAAAATGTTAAAGTTAAATGAAGTAATATTACTATTCCTAAGAAACAAGGAGGGCTTAGTATCATCTCTACATCAACTATGCAGAGATTATTACTTACCAAGAGGATTTGGAGATTGCTTTCAGATAAGGAGTCTCTCTAGAAGAAATGGGTCTATGCAGTTCATATTCAACACCAAAATTTTTGGTAAGTTTCTCATTTCAGCCAATTTTCCTAGTTCTTTAACCTTTTGTTGAAGACAAGATATTTGATTTATCCCCATATTAAACATAAGATCAATGGAGGAAGGAATACTTAGATTTGGCTTGACAACTAGTTGGAGATTAGTCCTCTCATACACAACCCAAATTTCTAATATATGAGAAATAGATTGCCTTTGGAAGCTAAAGTAGCAGATCTAATTTAAGAGGGGAAATGGATGGGTAACTTTAAAGGGTTTTTATATCTGCTAAAGTACCAACTAAGCTTGGGGGATGCTAGGTTGTTTGACGTTGTTTGTGAGACCTTTAATCTGCAAGGAGTGTTTACTAATGAGTCATGCCAGAGAATATTGATAAATGATCTAACGGTGGTCCCATGGTGTAATCTAATGTGGAAAAATTATGTGAACCCTAAAGTTTCCATAATTACCTGCTTAGCCATAAAAAATAAGCTTAGGAACAAATGTAGATGGTTACCCATCTTATACAATCTGTGATCTTTTCCACAATGTTGATGAAAACAAAATCACTTGTTCTTTGCTTGTGATTTTTCTAAAGTTATTTGGAGTTTAATCCTTCATTTATTGGAAGTAGTAAACCAAACTTATCAATGAGAGCCTATATTGAGATGGGGCATCATCCACTCTGAACCTAAGAAGGAAAATGCTATTAGAGATACCACCTAACCACTGGCTAACTAGCCTATGGCTCGATGGGCACCCGTCCTACTATATATATATTTTTAAGGAAAACGTAAAAAATGATATTTTTGACAAAATGACGTCGTTATTGAAGTAATGTTCAGGCCACTGTCTGGGTTGGGCCCACCTATGACCCACCCAGGTTGACTATGATTGACCTGTGATCAGGACAAAATCGGGCTCGGTTGGGTCCTTTTTGACATCCCTAAATGCTAACCTAATTAAAGTTGCTTTCATTACTATCATATATATGATATGCAGAGAGAGGAACTATACGTTGTACAAGCAAGTAGAGTAGGATAAATGCAAAATAGCTGACAAGATCATTATTTAGTTTAGATCTACATTATTGGCTAGGAAAGTTGAAAACTTGTTAACCCCTTCTACGAAGACTAGATGGAACTTATGAATAGTGGTTTGCTTAAGCATCTCTTGTAATTTTTTGCTACATTTTGATGTTTTGTTTAGTTACTTCCATTAGTACCTAGTTAGTCAATGATATTATTATTGACTATCCATGTTCTTTTGTATCAAGCTTAATAGCCGACTATTGTAGATAAAATATCTTATTCATTTTTTTAAAATTGTCTATTTTAATTATTTTGTATTGTTTTTAATTTTATATTTGTATAATGATTAAATGTTATTAATTTTATATTTGTATAATGATTAAATGATAGATC
>JANIHY010000004.1:49178086-49188401 GCA_027479065.1 Erythroxylum brevipes | reverse complement strand
TTTGAATCTTTTGTTCAATTCTTGGAACTTTGGGTTGATTGGGATATTAAAATAACTATAAAAAAATTGGTCTTGGGTATCTAACTTTGGTATATTGGTTGGAGTGGATTCAATGGTGTTTTGGTGTGTTAGTTTGGAGATGGCCTAATGGTCGGTCAGGTTATTGACATGAAATGAAATGTAGTTTGTTGGCCCATTGTGTCACTTTTCTGCTCTTTACTGCAGTTTTCTCCGACGGTACTTATCGAATGCTTCAAAGTTAGTAAAGGTATAACTTTTCTTTTCATGCTTTCCATTTCAACTGAAATTTGAGGAGAATTAGTTGCGTTCATCATCTTTAATGTATGTTTTTTGGTAAGCTCTCCAGGTATTTTAGAAGGGTCTCGGGTCTCAACTTATAAGAAGACGCTTTTAAACCATCTATTTTTAGTCCGTAAGAGATAAAGTGTTGGTCAAACATATTGTTTCATCATCAGGATTCGAACTTGAGACTTCTGATTAAGGGATGAGAGTGCTAAACTACTCACACCAACCTAATTAATGTATGCTAATTACAAAAAAGGCGCAGAGCATTCAACTCTTAAAAGAGTGCCAGCATTATTAACTGGCAAGGGTACTTCATGTCCCAAAGTTGGAAAACATCTTGGGCCTTCATTCTCTATGTGTAACCACTCTTATAAAGGAACTATTGTTACGATGCCAAAGCTGTTACGGTTAATATTACGTGTATCAGTTATGATGTCAATTGACAATTATAACGGCAATACAGTTGACTCTTAAATAGGCTGGTTTTACTCTTGAGCGTATCACTCCGTGATGGTCACGGGTACATAGGAGAAAAATAAACGTGAATCTTGCAGTGTCTAATGCGTATAAAACAAGCTTTGGCATCCGAAGGCTTAAAATATCTTTGTATTCTGGTCCATAAATTTAGTCACAGTTCCTGTTTGGAACTTGACTTTCTTGCGAATAAGCCCAAAAAATAGGAGAATATCAACCAATGATGCCAATATATAAGGCTTGCAGATTAGATTAAGGAATGGATTTAATTTAATAGCTTATAGAATTGGGTGAGGTAATAAGTTATTACGAATGCAAATTATTATGTGGAATTGGTGCTAATGTCCTGAGTCAGGACAAACTTGTTTTCACACACACACACACATATATATATATATATATATATATGTGTATATATATATGTATTGGGATTATAACCTTCTATTTGTCCGCCTTTGTAGCGCTTCTCAGCTTGGAATAATTCGGGGAAATGAGTTTAACCTTGTAAATTCGAGAAAACCTTATTTAATGTTCACGTGCTCTCCTAAATTGCCACCGTTTCACGGTTACATTGGTTGAAAGTTGCTTTCTTCATAAAGAAGGAACCGACATTGAATTGAAAAGAAAAAAGCGGAAAGAAGGAATACACGAGACTTTAGAGGGACGCCAGTGATAATCCAACCAGCTGTTGAAAGGATCTCAAAGAAGGGGAAACCCATTTCCAGGACGGATGGGTTATGTCATACATGAAATTATAGAACAAAGAAGATGATGAGCACTGAAGCACATGGGGATATCAAATTGGAAGACATTGGAATCTCTATTCTCTACCCCACCACGCATGAATGGACTAAAATAGTCTTATGTAAATAGGACCTATTGATGCTGTTAGTGGATTAATTGGAAAGGCTGTCACCCATATTTTTTTGTCTAGTGCCCGCATGCCCATATCAAATGTTCAATGGTATTCTGTGGTAGTGGTAATCTAATTCAGCTTCTTCGCAATTAGGTATTAAAGCTTGCAGTTTCGCCCTTGTACACAAATGTAAAATATTTGTTACAAGTTGAATTCAGGTGGAAGATGTCTAAATGAACTATTAGGTTTAATGTTGCAATTTTACTTTTTACCTTGCGAAAGACAATTTATTTTATTTTTAGGTAAATTTAATATATTGAATATATAAGGATATTTTATTGATAACAAAATGTTTGGAGAACTAGACTAATCGAAGAGTAATTACAATAGAATGTGCTAGTTAAGGAACCGATATCAACATGCATTATAGGTCTTGCGGAAAAAAAAAAAAAGAAATTGGTCGGTGTCAAATCCAACAAATGCCATCCTACTTTAATCACAGATACATTTTATATATCAATGAGTAATATTGAATTTTTTTTTTATCTTTGACAAGTTAACAAAACAAAATAAAGTAATGGAGATTTGAGACATAAATTGAAATAGACTAAAAGCAGAAATAAAAAATACAAACTAAGAATACAATTTAATGAAATCAAATGACAATGAGCATCTAATCCAAGGTTTAAATTTAGTTTTGGTTCTTTGAATTGATAGTTAATGCAAAGCTAAATATTTTACTCTTTGATTAACTAATTATGATTGTTAACAAGCTCTAACAACCAATCTGCCCTTATTTTCTTGTTAACAAAAACAAGCTCCTCGGTTACTTCTCTTTTAGGATTTAATATATTGATAATATTAAAAACTAGAGAGACCACTAATTCTAGCCAACAAACACACAAGTTCGATTTATTTAGACTAGATTATATATCCACATAATATGAGTCAAATATCCTATATTAACTATATTATTTCACCACTAAAAATTAGAAAAATCAAATAATTATAGATTTAATCATTCCAATTGAGAATATATTATTTTGATAATTAAACAATAAGCCTTTTTGTATCAATCAAATAAAACAATAATATTAATAATCTCAAAAGATATGTAAATACTAAAGAATAAATTAGTAAAAAAGAATAATTAGATTTCATAATTCTTGAAAAGTCAAACTTTGATTAATCTTTGGCTAAGAAAAGAGAGTTTATTTGCATATGATTCTTAAAGACAACATAAAATAAAGATAAAGAACTATCTAAAAATGTAGAAAAACTAAAATGAACCAACATTAGAGGGAGAAGAGGAGAATTGCCTTTTGCACCTCTTCCCTGTAAATAATCCTAAAACCCTATATAATCATCCTAAAAATAAGGGATAGAAGCTGAGATAAAGAATAAATCTAAATGATCGCACTTCCATTGAGATTTATCTACTAAAACAAGTCATACTTAATCAAAACTCCTAAATAAAACAAAACAAGGGCTAAAATAACTAGGCACCCTTGACTTTGGAAATGCCTCATCTATTTATTCACGTTTATTTTTTGGAGCAGTTATATTAACTACAGCATGGGCACAACATGTTTGCAAACCTCTTTCGCAACTTTTCTTCTGTAGACTTTCTTTCTTTTCCAAAATTTGCATCTTTGGTCCTTCTTTGCTAAAATTTCCACTTTTAAGCACATTTTGATCCAAATCTCCAACCCACACAAAAACTATAATTATGATCTATAATTACAAGCATTTTATCAATCAAAATATAAGGAATTAATATGAAATATGTCTACTTTATACATGTTATCAATTTTTCCCACACTTAAATAATGCTTGCCATGAAGCGTACAATAGTTTAGACTCATCAACCTCTTTCCATATCCTTCTCTTTCACTTTTCAATTTATCCCCCCTTAATCCAAATCATCATATGTTACTAATCCAACAAAACACAATAGGAAACAAGTAACTAATAATATAAGTTCTCACAAACAACATAAATAAACAATTGTCCTAACAATCTTTTCAAAATTAATATAGCAGGAATCAATACCCTTTTACTGGTTTCACTCTATGTACTCAAAGTATATAGGATATTGACGATTTCTCACTACCCAACATATCCTTCAACTTCTCACTACCAAAATTACCTACCTGCCCTCAACAACGCTCCAAATTTGGAAAGTTCTTGGCGGGAGCTATAGATGCTCCAGGAAAACTCAGATGTGCTAGTGTCTGGGAACAAAGAGAGGGAGGAGGGCGAGATTGTTAAAGATGGGAACTCAACCATAAAAAGCACTAGACGTATGAAGTCTTCTAACGAGGATTATCCAAATCTTTAACATACAGGGAAATCCAGAGGTGCTAGGATTCTAAAACAAAACTCAAGAAAATTCATGTCTGTTAGTGATGGAAGTCTGACATAAAGCAAGGAAAGATATCCAGCCTCCCCTAATTAACTCCCTCAAAGGACATGCTGGATGTAAGAGCAGTGATTTGGTCTTTAGCATTGGTGGGATATTCTTAGAATAAGAGATCATCTTACCCGCAAGTTCAAACATAGGCACTAGAAAATTGTGTTAAGAAAGGGCTAGAAAGGACTATGCTTACAGAGGAGGACACATTCATGTTTACATTTTCTAGTGAAAGAAAACTAAATGAGATATTAGAACTAGGACTATGCCATCTAGGAGGAAAACTTTATTTTTTATAAAAATGGAGGCCCAGAATGTGCTTAGATAGGAGCAGCAACGATTCAATTCCTATTTGGGTTATTTTTCACAATGTTCCACTTGAGTTTTGGACATTAGAAGGGTTAAGCTTATTAGCTAGTTCAGTGGGGAAGCCCCTTTCCAGGGACAATCAAACAACAAGGATGGAACGAATTTGCTTTGCCAAGATTTGTGTGGAAATAGAGAAGGATAGTGAACTCCTGGAGAATTTAATAGTGATGAGGCTAGGTGAGGAGGGGGAGCTAGTTAAGGAGGTAATCTAAGTTAGCTATCCTTGGAAGCCCCAGATGAGTCATAAAGTTTGGAAACCTACCGAGAAAAGGTTTATTATGGGCTTCTACAATGAGATTATGAGGGTGGAGGAAAATAAAAATGAAAGGAAACCTGAGATGAAAACGGGTAAACAACTTAATAATGTCTTTGATAGCTAGATGGAGGAAAAGAAATTGAATCTGAGCAAGCTAGAGGAGTAGCGAATTAAGGGGATTACATAAGAGAAGAATCAAAATGATGAATTATAAACTAATGAAGTTGTTTATAATATTTTTAGGAATGGAGAAGATATGGATAAGGGAACAATACTGGAGGATTTTGAGCCAATTATCAACAAAAGAAAGGCGGTAACTTCTTATTTTGGAACGTAAGAGGGCTCAATGACCCTCTTAAATAACAAGCAATATAACTTTGAAGAAAAAAACTATAGTGTTGGGTTTATTGGAAACTAAAATAAACGACTACAAGCATCACTTTCTTTTTTGGGTGACAAATGGAAACTAATTACTAATTACATTTTTCATCATAATAGAACAATCATTATCACGTTCAATAGAAAGAGAGCCAATGTTCATCCGGGATTTATGTCAAGTCAAATTATGCATAGTATATGCAAGATTCAAGATATCCCTGGCAGCATCAAACTCTTTTGTTATTTATGCATCTAATCATGCATTCTAAAGAGCAAAAAGTTTTGGGAGAATGTCAAGATAATTTAGTCTTTGCAAGGAGGACCTTAGGCTATTGTGGGAGGCTACAATTGCATTCTTTCTCCTATGGAGATTGAGGGTGATAGATCAAGGTTAAGGAGAGTGGGAAAGGAACTATCAGAAATTACACAGGAGCCTAATCTAGTGGATTTAAGGTTTATTGGTTATCTTTATACATGGAATAACAAACAACAGGGAGAGTACTTCATAAGAAGGAAATTGGATAGATTCATGGTAAATCAACATTAGCTTGATAAATTTGTCAATTCTTATGCCCATTTGGAGTGCCAAGATGCTTAGATCATTCATGGATAGGGATACACAACATGAAAATTGATAAATCAATAGAGCCCCATTCAGAATTTTCAATTGCTTAACAAAAAGATAGGGATTTGAAGAACTAGATAGGAACAAGTGACTTACAGAGGTGGACTGGTATAAGGCTTATTAGTTAAAGGGGAAATTGCAGATGGAAAAGCTTGCATAAAAGGATTTCATAAAGACTAATATGATGGAATCGACAAAATCAAGACAAAGAGCTAAAGACAAGCTAATAGTAATCCAACAACAAAGATACATGTCATCTCACATTTATAATGCAAAAATTTAGGAGGATGCGTGCTTGAGGGAATACAACTTAGCGTTGAATGATCAAACTCCATTTTGAGGAAAAAATCTATAATTAATTGGCCTATGTGTGGTGATACTAATACAATGTTCTTATACAACACTATCTTGGCTTGAAGAAATAGAAATAAAATTACCACGTTAGCTGATGACAGGGGAAATTTTTGTATAAGGCAAAATGAGATTGAGAATGTTGAGATGATTTCTGACAAGAATCTGATGGGAATGCCTGAATTAAGTAGAAGAGCAAATCTTTCTTGGGTTATTAAGGAGATATTTAGTTAAGAAGCTAGGGAAATCCTAATTAGTCCAATTTCAATGTTGGAAATTAAGAACACTCTATTTAGCTTGAATCCATCTAAGGTTCTAGGGCTAGATGGATTTAACACCCATTTCTTCAAAAAGACTTGGAGCATTACTAGTGAGTTAGTAGTGGAAGCATTACAGGAATTTTTCTACTCCTCTAAACTTCTTAAGGAAATCAACAAAACATACATATGCCTCATCCTAAAGATCCAAAACCCCACTTCCATGAAAGATTACCGCCCCATATCTTGTTGTAATAACATATATAAACTCATTTTGAAGATAATTGCAAACATATTGAAGAAATATACTTCCAAGAAGGCCATTAAGAGTTGTTGTGTCAATATTGATTTTTTTAAAGACATTGATACAATCAAATGGGAATTCATTATTGATAGTCTTTAAGCTTTCAATTTTCTAGAATTTTTTATGGAATGGATAGAGGAATGTATTACATCAACGAAATTTAGTTTGCTAATTAATGGAATTCCAATAACCGTCTTCAAGAACTTTAAAGGTATTAAGTAGGGAGACCCTCTATTCCCTACCTATTCTAAATAGCCAATTAAGTCCTCTTCAGAATGTTGGCAACCCTCACCATTGATAATCCAAGATTCAAATTTCATCATAAATGCAAAGTATTGAGGCTAAATCGTTTAGCTTTTATAGATGATATGTTATTGTTGTGTGGAGTTGATACACATTCATTAACTATAATGATGATTAGGAATTTAGTAAGATGCCAAGTCTAATTATTAACTTTCATAAAAGTTGTATGTTTATTTCTTCAGGTATGTTGAGTGTGGAAGAGTTAAGCAGGTTGCCAAACCTATAATTTTATTCCACCTTCAAATCCTAGGAATACAAATTACTATGAATAAACCAAGGTATGTGGATTGCTTATCTTTGTTTGAAATGTATAAAACTAGGATCAATTCTTCGCAAAATATGTCCTTGTCTTTTACTGGAAGATTGCAGCTAATATCCACTATGTTAAGAAATGTAAACATGCATTGGAGCACCTATTTAGTGTTCCATAGGAAGGTTATAAAAGAGATTAAAAGATGCATCAAATAGTTTCTAAAAAAATTGAAAGTGCAAAGGAGACCAAGGTGAAATGGGATGAATTGTGTCTCGCTAAATAGGAAGGGGGTTTAGGGATTACTTCGCTTATATCTAAGCAAAAAGTTCTGCTTTCAAAGAAGATATGGGTGGTTTTTAATGATAAGGAGTCCCTTTGTTCCAAGTGGATTATCGAGTACACTATGAAGCAGAAAAGCTTTTGGCAATTAAGTCAACCTAGAGAAAACTCACGAAGTTTAAAGCAAGTATTGAGATTAAGAGACCAAACATATCATTCGATGAAGAAACTAATTGGAAATGGTAAATCAACGTGGTTTTGGTTTAATAATTGGAGCAATTTGAGTCCCATAATCAATATGAATGAGCTTAGACATAGGAATACTAGGATACTTATTGAAGTACAAGTTACCTTAATCTTACACAATGGAAACTAGAACTGCAATTTCTGAGGGGCTAAAGCCTGAATAATTTACTTCTTACCATCTACTAGAGGTAGGGAGGAAAAAATTATCTGGTTGCTTACTAACTCCAGAGAATTTTCCGAAAAATCTTGCTATAAGTTGTTTAAGGATATTCATCCTAAGTTCCATTGGTTCTAACTAATTTGGCAGAATTTGTTATCCCCCAAAGCAACAATTGTAAACTGGTTTGCAACGAAAGATAGGCTTAAAACTAAAAATCGATGGTATGGAAGGGCGAGATATTAGATGCAACTTATACGAAAGGGCTAGTGAAACCTGGAATCATTTATTTTTCTAATGTGAGGTTTCGCATTCGATCTGGGATGGGGTCCATAATATATTACAAGTTCATTGTCCCCAGGATGAATAGGTAAACATACTACATTAGACTATTAACATGATGATCAAAATGAGGCAAGATGGTGTAATTTTTAAAACAACATTTTTTTGTGCAATTTATACTATCTGGAATGAAAAAAATATCAGGTTACACATGAGAAGGGTAATGGAGATTCAGAAGTTGATAGAAGTAACATTCTATTAGATTAGAGATCTTTTTATAGCCAAATAAAATAAAATTAAACTCAATCCATGTATGAGGAGTCGTTATAATATATGATGTTCTGAGTTTACAAGGAAACGTAGATTCTTAATTGAGTTTTTACTTTGTCTGTTGTTGTGTTATTTTTGCCAAGCTTAGCTTGAGTTAATACAAATATATTTTTTTTTTAAAATAATGAAACTCTTACTATGGGCTTGCCTTATCGCATCTCTACCACTAAATAATGAACTAAGTTAAAGAAATCCAGGGGTCTTTGAAATGGTTGTAATGGAGTTGAGACTTAGGATTATCAAATTAAAGAAAAAAATAAACACATCCATATGAGTTTTACATAAAAATGTTCTACAATTATTTTAATTCAAGTCACTTAATTATGATTATACATTTTTTAATCTCTTCCTCTTTATTTTTCCTTTATTTTTCTCTCTTCTTCTTTTATTTTCTCTTTCTTTGTCTCTCTCTCTCTCACACACATACGTATGCAAAAAATTAAGAATATACAACTTGAATCACTTCACTACAATTTTCATTATGATATTTTAAATCTCGTGCAAACAAGACCATATAATCCTTCAACAAAGGGTTCAAAATTATGAGAAATCAACATAACATAATAAATATGGCTTATATTATGGATCATATGCAAGAAAAAAAGTTAAGTCTCAAATTGGTTAACTAGTTGAGATATAATCTAGGAGACTTTTCAAGAATTCAAAATGGTTAAGCTAAACATCCTTATCATTTTAATACATCTTGTCTTATAATTTGGTCTTAACATACATAAAAGAAAAAACAAGTTCTAGAAAAATAACATTGAGTGAGTTCTCACTGAAGAGAATCTAGAAGATCCTCTTACTAGGCCATTGTCTCAAAAAAGACATGATCGACATATGGATGGATATAGCATTAGATTCATAGGGGATTGAATTTAGTGCAAGTGGGAGATTGTTAGTTTATGCCCTTGCAGCCAATCAATTGGATGCAAATTAATGTAGGATATTATATTTTAATTAATAAAAAGGCTTTATTTATCTTTATGTATTAATTCAATTAATATTTTATGTTTTAATACTAAAGATAAAATCCTTGGAATAATTACTTTGTAATTGAAATTATGATGAGATCATAATTATGCTATTCAATTTACACTTATGTGTTATTCCTAAATGTTCCTAGTTAGAGTTTCATCAAGATTAGATATTGTTGAAATGGTAAAACTAGCATACATTATGTTTCTTTGTTATAAAGAAAGTAATTGATCTCATAAATTAAAGTATATAGATACTTAAACTAATGAGGGGGTGATTATTAGAGAATAAATCACTAAACTGACCTGATTATGAGAATTCCGAATGGAATATTACTTATGTATCTATAGATTATCTTATAATGATGGTTATATAATTGATCATAAGACTTGAGATTACCAAGGTATCTAATATGAAAATTACTATGTTTTGATGCTACTTATGAATCATCCTAGGATAATTCAGTCGATAGTAGTTAGATATAGTATGAACCATACATAGATAGTTGAGTAAGTCAATATAGGATTCGTCACTCTAAAGTAATTAAAGAGAATATTCTACTGTTCTTGATTAGTAATGATTTATGGAATTTTCTCGTCAGAGTGAATTGATGTTTGAAAAAGAGTTTTTAAATTTCAATTATAAACTAATTACTAATTAGCAAGAATGAATATGATTGGATGATAAGAGTAGACATTATATCTATACTCTGTCTAATTAGAATATCTGGCTAATATGTCAACTCTTACTAGACTAAGTCTAGCCCAAGTGAAATCAGTTCCTGTCGAAGGACTCATTACTTTATATGTCCATGAAGACACTCTTCATGACATAGTCATGCTCTGGCCAGAGACTTAAAGTAATGATCCTGACAAGAGGCCAGGGTATCTCTTCTGTT
>JANIHY010000004.1:49095081-49106931 GCA_027479065.1 Erythroxylum brevipes | reverse complement strand
CCACTGGGCTACGTAGCTTAGTGGTGTGAGGTGTGCGTCTCAACTCATCAAAACCCTAAGGTCACAGGTTCGACCCCCGCTGCCCCCATGGGATGCGCAGTGCCTCCTACGGGATGTGGGTGTGACCAAACGGGACAATACCTTTTTTGTTTGGGCCGGGAGCCTCACCGGCTAGGTATTGTCCCTGGTGTGGTCGCCAGGTTCTTTAGTGAACCCTATCCCCTCTGTTGGAGGCTTGCGGGAGTCGAACCTGTGACCTCAGCATTTTGTTGCGTTGAGACGCACGCCTCTCACCACTGAGCTACGTAGCCTAGTGGTGTGAGGGGTGCACCTTAACGCATCAAAATCCTGAGGTCACAGGTTCAACTCCTGCTGCTCTCACGGGATGCGCAGCGCCCCTTACAAAATATGAGTGTGACCAAACGGAACAATACCTAACTGGTGAGGCTCCCGGCCCAAATCAGGTAGATAACAAAAGACAGGGACAATACAAACCCACCTCTAGATTGATTGATAACTAAATAAAAAACTTATCATGTCCTATCATTTAAAATCAAACTAATCTAATCCTGACACCTAATAACTCGTTTATATACAACAATTATTAATCATTTTCTTTTTACTATTTTCTTTAGCACACAATATCTTGTTTTTTTTCCTTTAGTATCTTTCTTTATGTCTATCAAGGTCCCACTAACTATCAGTAAAATTTTGACTTATTAGTCTAAAGAAATAGTAAAATATAGGTGGCAGCCATTTCATTTCATTAAGTCCCTTAAATGAATGATAATGGAGGCATTAGTTGCGAAGTATTTAGTGTAGTCGTCCAGATAAAAGAAAGAGTGCATTTAAATAAAAAAATTGATCATGTCCTATCATTTAAAACCAAACTAATGTAATCCTGACACCTACTAAGTCACTTATACGACGGTTTTAAATTGGTGGCGTATTACCCATAAATGTTTTTGTATCATTATCAAAGACCTACCATTAATCATTTCTTTTTACTGTTTTCTTTAGCACACGATATCTGGTCTCTTTTCCCAAATGTCGAGTGTGATACTTTATGACCATCAAAGTCCCACACTTAATAAATACCTATCAGTAAAATTTTACTTGCTGGTTCTTTTGTAATGCATTTATTGGTTCATTATTAGTCTAAAGAAATAGTAAAATGCAATGCTGGGAAGGTGGCAGTCATTTCAACTCATTAAGTCCTTTAAATGAATGATAATGGAGGCATCAGTTGCGAGGTATTTGGTGTAATCGTCCAAACAATAGAAAGAGTGCATTTATATTCAACTTGAAACTAACGAGAGTCGGAGATTGATCAAATGTGTTTGTTAAGTAGGGGATCTTGGCCCCTCTCTCCCTGGTTTCCGACTTCCCTCACCGAACGCTGCAGGTCGAGAGCACCTCACTGTGGCCGAACTTCGCAGGGAGACTGGATGGCAGTGGGACTCAGCGAAGCTTGATTTGTTCCTGTCTTCCGAGGAGGTTGCTGCTGTAAAAAAAATCCCTTGTTTCCGACACGATTGCGAAGACGTTTGGACTTGGTTGAATGATAACAGTGGACTCTATACAGTTAAAAGTGGCTATCGGTTGCTGATGGGCAGACTTCATGTTCCTCCGTCTTTATTGTCTCTTCCATGGCAATGGTTATGGCGGTTAGAGTTACCCAAGAAGATTCTCAACTTTTTATGGTGTTGCCTTCGTGGTTTTTTGCCGGTGAAAGACAGGTTGCGTTCTCGACGTATTGACATTGATGAGGTTTGTCCCTTATGTCACCACCAAGTCGAAACAATCTGCCATATCTTTTTTGATTGTGTATCTGCCAGGGCAGTCTGGTGTAGGAGTGGCTTGCCGGTCTGGGTTACTGTCCAGTCTCTCCCCCAATGGCTGCAAGTCGTTCTGCAGTTTTGGACGAGGGAGCAGCAGCAGCTGGTGTGGCCATCATGTGGGAGATTTGGCGCTCCAGAAATGCACTTATCTGGCACCAACGTCGTCCTTCTGCTGCCGCAATCTGTACTGGTGCAACCCGTCTTGTTTCTGACTGGAAGACTACTATGGCAGCACGGCAAGTTGGTGTTCTCCCTACCATCGAGTCATCCCCATTGAAATGGTTGCTGCCACCCGAAGGTACTCTGAAGTTAAATGTGGATTCCATGTTTCAACATAACTTTGGTGTCACAGGGGCGGGATGGATCCTCCGCGACCACCTGGGTTGCTGTGTGGGTGGTGGTATGTGCAATAGTGGTGTGGCTGCCAACCCAGTTATTACTGAAGCCCTTGGGTTGAGGGAGGCGCTTAGCTGGTTGAAGGGAGCGCTTACCGACAGCCGGATTGAAGTTGAAGTAGATTGCCTAGAATTGGTTGCAGCAATTCAAGGAAATCATTATGGCTCCCATCTTGGTGGTATAGTTTCCGACATAAAAAGCTTGTTAGATCAATTTCGATCTATAGCTATTTCTCATGTTAAGAGGTCAGCGAATCAAATTGCCCATAGGTTAGCCTCGGCATCTGGTTCTCTTTCTGGCTCTCACTGGTGGGATTCTGTTCCCCCTGCCTTCATTTATGATGTAATGACGTTGGATCTCGTTTAATATATCCATTACTATTTCCAAAAAAAAAAGTAGGGGATCTTGGAGTTCTCTGCAAACATAGTCTTCTTCTGTTACACAAATTAAATGGCTTTTACGTATCTATTTTTGTTCGCTCTTTTTTGTTCATGCATTTCTATTTTGATTTTTTTAAACGTTCCATTTCCATTTGTTCTTCCCAAGTTCATTATCCATTTCTCTATAACACTTAAATAAATAATAAATTATACATTCTTAATAAAATATTTAATAAATATATATTAATTTCAAAAACAATGAATTTTTTATATACATTAAAGGAACAAAATTATGTGTATCAAGTTGGAGATATATTCTATTTTTGGAGCTATAGAGGATCGTAAGGCAGATGTAGTATCATGTTTAAATAGCACAGGTTAGTCACTTTCTTTATCATACCTAAGTCCTAGGATGGCCATATCTCTAAATGTTTTAAAATGAGATTGAAAGATTAAAATTTTATCATAAAGATGATGATTTTAGCATTTTAATGAAGTAGATCAAGATGAGATAGAGAAGAATAAAAAAAGGAAAGGATGAAAGAAGTAATAGCTGCTCCTTTATGTTCCTTTCTTTTTACTTAAAGGGTGGGAATAATCATCACAAGACTATGGTCACTTGGTGCTTGCTTGCTTGCCTGTTAGAGACAAAATGTAGGTTCCTACTGTTATTATGTTTGTTAATTAGATGAGATGGTCATCCTAATGCACGGTGAGAAAGCAAGAGTACAAGAGATGGTAGGCTTTTAAGTATGACTAAGGCAAGTTGATTGAATAATTATCTTGCAAAAATTAACAATTAGGATCTAAAATCAAGTCAAATAATAAACTAGATCTAACTTTTGTATTCGACAGGTCTATTATCCAAGTCAATTATTTTAACCCAACTGGAAATTACCCATTAAAGTTAATATATTTTTAATTCATAACTTAAAAGTCTATAATTTCTTGATCTAATATTAAATTTCTTCTTTCGATTTTTTGTTTAATATCAAAATAATGCAAAAGTTAGCCAAACTATTACATCCAATAAGTTTAGAAATCAAAGAAAATAATAAGACAATCAAATAGTAATTTAATCATGCATAATCTATTAAATCAGATTCATTAATTCTTAGGAATAAATAGTTATTCCATAATGGAATAAAAATTGGATCATATTCATTAAATTCAATTCGATGTTTAATGATAAACAAAGAAATAAATTTAATAAATAGAAGAAATAAATTTAAAAAACGAAAATGAAGAACTCTTGAACGGAAAAGAGTTGGCCGTAAATCTCCTGCCCAAACTATTCAGCCTCTGTTTTACCCTACTGAATTTGCTCATTCTCCCTGGTATCTACTCACACTTCATGGCTTTTGTTCTTGCTTTCTGCCTTTGTTGTATTCTATCCTCCCCAAGAAATTGTGCTCACATTGATCTCTTCTTCTTCTTCTTTTTTTTTGCCCTCAAGTGATGAGTCCTTGCACCCTGGTGACACTTGCTCTCACTTGAGTGACTCATCCTCTCACTTAGGTGACTTATGACCTAATTTTTCTCTACTCCTTCTTTTCCTGTAATATTTACAAACAACTTCCTAGAACCAGATTTTATTCAAATTTGGATTAAAAGAAAGAATTTTTAACCAAATCAGAATATAAAACCTAGCAAAATGAATAAAAATTAGACATAATAATAACTGAATTCCTATGTATTGTCAACACTTAATCACCCAAACTTGAATCAAACTACTCTCTAATCCTTTTATAAATAATACATTCTCTTTTTGTTTAATTGGATCAACTTCACTTTCGCATACAACCATAACTTCTTATTCAACTACATCTTCATTCATAGACTATATGATAATACACCGAGTTACATTCATAGGGACATCATCTTTAAATCTTAATAATAATCTCAGTATCAACATCAACATCATACTATTTGAAACTCAGTTAGATCAACTTCGCCTTTACTTATAGCTGCAACTTCTTATCTAAATGCATTTTCATTCATAAATTTTATGATATGGGATTGAGTAACATCTATATGGACATCATCTGCAGTCTTAGTAATAACCTCGACATTAGTTACTTCATCAAACCATTTGATACCAGCTTCAATATCTATATTTTGTTCTAGATGTGACAAATTAGATACATGATCAACATAGGCCTCTATCACCTTATGTTATACAATAAGGTTACATACCTCTATCATATAATCATCAGCCTTTCTCACTTTCTTTAAGCTATTTTTTGACTACTATTTGGCTTCTTATAAAAGAACTTATTTTCTTTAAGTCCTTTAACTTCTTCTATAAGCATCCTTTTAAGGTCTCAATAACAAAACCTATTGATTTTAATGCCCTAAATTTCAATCTCCACTCACATGTTACATATCTTCCCAATTGATAAAAATTTCACTATCAAACATAGCTAATTTTCCGTCTTCTTTGTACACCTACCTATAATTATGGATGTTATATTAGTATAAAGGCATTGAATAGAAGACAAGGACTTCATTAATAAGACAAACATAATCATTGCATAAATAAGCTTTTAAAGAAGACACGTAGAGGAAAGGGAGAATAACTGATGAACAATATATTTGATTTGCAAATCAATCAAAATTAAGAAACAAAGCACTACAAATAAGAACTATAAAATAGTGAAATCTTTGCTATAAGACATCACTATATAAATAAGTTTCTTCTTTCCCTATCATTAAATAAAAAGCTAACTAGTATATATTTTCAATCTTTTCTGAATTTAATTATCCTATTCTAATAGTTTAGGTTCTCGTCAATACCAAAAATTAAGAATATAGATTTCAAATCTAATTAAAGATATAATTTAGTATCAATTTGTTAATAATATTTGGAGATGGTAACTTAAAAATAGTTTATTGTCACAAAAAATGGAAATCATGGACAATAAGATACACTACACCTACAAAGGAAAGACAGCATCATATAAGGTGTTTCAAAACTTGTTTTATGATTTAATTGAAACTTATTCTTCACTAACCATGTTTCTTATGAGTATAGAGAAAGAAGAAAAAGTTTCCATGTCAAAAAGCTATCTTTATCTTAATTTAAGCATCCTAGTCTAATAGTTTAGGTTCTCAATAATACCAAAAATTAAGAATATAGATTACAAATCAAATTATCTATATAATTTAGTATCAAATTATTAATAATATTTGGAGACGGTAACTTAAAAATAATTTATTATGACAAAAATGGAGATCATGGACAAAAAAATACACTACTGCTACAAAGGAAAGAAAACATCATATAAGGTTTTTCAAAAGAAGTTTAGTGATTTAATTGAACCTTATTCTTCACTAACCCTGTTTCTTATGAGTTTAGAGAAAGAAGAAAAAGTTTCCATGTCAAAAAGCTATCTTTATCTTTACCATACTTAAAAGTCAAAGCATCATAATTTTTCAAGAGAACTGGTAGAGTATCCCATATTGATTAAACATGAAAATGTTAAAGAGTTTATAAGCGGTAAAAGTCAATTATCCAAACAACTAGTTCTAGTTATTTGGATAATGGCTGACTCAAACTCAATTCTTGTTAGTGGACTCTACACTCTGCCTATATTAAAAATTCAATATGGTATCAGAGCAAGTTTAGTCTGAATTATTAATTTCTCGATTGTCCATCTAGATGTCCAGTCTCAGCGGCTTGGTCCAATTACCATAGCGTATATTTCAAGTGACAACTAGATGTTCATTCCCAGTTGTACTTGAAGGGGAGTGTTAGAGTATTCCATATTAACTAAACATGAAAATATTAAAAAGGTTTATAAGTGGTAAGGGTCAACTATCCAAACAACTAGTTCTAGTTATTTAAACAATAGTTGACCCAAGTCCAATTCTTGTAAGTGGACTCTATAATTTGCCCATATTAAAAATTCAATATGTTAGAGTATCCCATATTGACTAAATATGAAAATGTTAAAAGAGTTTATAAGTGGTAAAGGTCAACTATCAAAACAACTAATTCTAGTTATTTAGACAATGATTAACCTAAACCCAATTCTTGTTAGTTGACTCTACACTCTGCCCATATTAAAAATTTAATATAGTATTCGAGCAAGTTTGGTCCGGATTATTAATTTCCCAGTTGTCCGTCTAGATGTCCAGTCCCAGCGGCCCAGTCTGGTTATCACTGTGTATATTTCAAGTGACAATTGGATGTCCAGTTCTAGTTGCATTTGAGGGAGTGTTAAAATATCTCATATTGATTAAACATAAAAATATTAAAGGGTTTATAAGTGGTAAAGGTCAACTATCCAAATAACTAGTGTTTGACCAAAACCTAATTTTTATTAGTGGACTCTACACTCTGCCCATATTAAAAATTCAATAAGAACTTATAATGATGAAGAAGCAACTTAAATACTAGTAGCTCAAATTACGCAATAAAAATTAAAGTAATATCAAATATCATTAGAAGATGAAAATGTATTATATAAAATGCAATTGCCCATTAGTGGGAGTACTCACCAAAGGTAAAAGAAATGGTGTCTCTCCATTTATAAACTATCCAAGTTATGAGCTTTTTAATTTTTATAAAATTAGAAACCTCATTCCTTTTCCAATACATCTATTGTTACGACTATTGTTATTACTACATACATTATTACTACACATAACAACACAACACTCACTCTAAAACCCCATAAATAAGAATGACAATAATATCCCACCTCTGCAAGGTCTAGATTGACCTAATATGAAGCTAATGGATTTGAGTCGAGTTAGTTGGCTTTCAAGTCAATCTCAAACTTTTCTTTGACTTCATGTTATGCAAAATAAAGTCATTACGTTAATGTAACAAAATGACATCCTTTTATTAATATCTTGATGAAAAACTTAAAAACTAATAACCTATATGATTTAATTTAAGTTCTTTAATCTACGCTTGGGTGAATGTTTGCATGTCTTATTTAATTAGGAGTTTATGACAAAAGTCAACCACGATTTGAGCTTTTTGTGCTACCTAATTTGGTTGGGCTAAGGTAAGGCCCAAGTATGAGAATTTTTTTTTAGAGCAGTTATATTTATAAACCAAAAACATTACTTTTTCATAAACAAGATAAGTATTTTTTCGGTTAGAAATCAATGAAAATTTAACTTTCATATTTGATGCTCTAAAAACCTGTTTTTTGGAGTTTATGTGGAGGAAGCATTTTAAAGGCTTCTTCTCCACTCGAACTTAAGGTAAAAGGGCAATCTTATAGAGACTGGATAAAGGGCAATGAAGAGAAAGTAAATTTCTTTGATGGATTTGCTATTCCTTGAACGAAGAGGGCCTGTCAAAGAATGTTGGTTCAAGATCCCAAGACGCTGAAGTGATAACGAAGTTTTAACTGCAAAACTTTCCTTTCTGTTCAATTCTGAACTAAAGAAAATCTCAACTACTTACAATTAAGATGCACTTGGGATATGAGATGCACAGTCCATTCAGAACGCATTCAAATGTTGACCAAATTTGGTAGCTGCTATACCAGTACTATACACACAAAGAAAGTGGATACAAATGGTTAGCAGTTTAGGACCAACAACCATGGAATCCCATGCAACTTGCAGCCTAGATCCGAATAAGCTTCATTGAGACCAAGTCCATGAAAACTACGAAACCTTAAAGCCCTCTCTTCGTCCGACCAAAATTTCTACAAAATGCAGATTATAATATTAAGTTAATATAATAATAATACTTAAATTTTGGGAAAAAGTGTGTTTGTAGTATGTAATTGTATTGCCTTTACATTAACAAGGCTGTCATGTCAAAATTAGAGCAACTTTTTTGTTTTTTAATTTCTAAGATGAAACCTTTAAAGTCTGGCCTCCCAGCCAAAACTATTTGCAGTTCTCTCTTGCTCTTGGATATTCCTCTCCCAAGTGGCCACGGAATAAGCATCAGGATGCTTATTTGAAGCTCAAAAGCATGAAAGGAACAGCAGCCCTTTTGGGTAGATAATGCCATATTTTACTTTTAATATTGCCGTTGGATGAGAGATTGCTTTACTTTATGCTAAAGAGAAGAAGAAGAAAAAAAAAAGGGTCTTCATGCTCTATGTTCCCCTGTAAACAAAAATACAACTAAAGGCTTTGACAGTGGAAGACAAACCTTTTCTTTTCATAAAAATCGGAATGAAGAAAGAATGATTTCATATTCGATAAAAATACGTTTATTTAGTTTATATTTAACAAATATCCAGTGCAATCTTTATATGCATTAATATGTATAAAAAAATACTATCCAAACATACTATTATTAATAAGTAACATTTACAACATACTTTGTTTTAAGTGCTTCCCAAAATTCAAAATGTTGAAATTTCTTTGATTTAAATTTTTATTTGAAGAATTTTGTATAGAACCATTTACTTTTTATTAAACAAAGTCACATCTAAATACAAATAAGGATTTCTAAATAACTTTGGCATCGTAAAAAGATACAAAATATTACACAATAATTTTTACATAATACTTTCTCTAATAGTCCCCCTTAAGTTGGAACATGAAGATCTTGAATGCCCAATGTTCCAACTTGGGAAGAAGATAAGGAAATTGTTGCTTCTCCAATGTTTTGGAAAAGATGTCTACGAACTAATGATATATATGAATATGCTATCTCAAAATATATCAAGCTTGTGTCTGATCACACATATAGTGACAATCAACCTCAATATGTTTAATACGTCCATAAAAAAGAGGGTTTGAAACAATATATAACGCAACTTTAATGTTACAATAAAGTCACATCGGCTACGAATGATGAATGCCTAACAAACGTAAAAGAGCTTTAAACCATGTCAGTTGACAACTTGTAATAGCCATGGAATGGTGTTATGCATTAGCAAAGGAATAAGACAATGCATTATGCTTCTTAGTCTTCTAGGAAATGGGAAAATGTCCCAACATAACAAAGTATCCTGTAAGGGAACAACAACTCATGGGACAACTAGCCCAATCAGAATCACAATAAGTATATAACTACAAAATACTATTAACTCAGAACATATTCTCTTATCATGAATAACCTTTCAAATAACGTTGAACTCACATGGCGATCGCTTGGCATAAGGTTATTGTATGAATTGTGCTAGTATATGAACGCAATAACTAAGCTCAAGTCTAGTAATGGTCAAGTAAACAAGTCATTCAAATAGGATACAATATTTTTTTTGGGTTTTTAAGAAAGTCACCTGTCGAAAGTGCCAGCTTATGATTCTGCTCGATGGGAAACTCATCCAACTTTGCACCAAGTAAACTAATTTTATTTAAGATATCTAGCGCATATTTACACTGACTAAAAAATAACACTGCTAGGCTACGTGCCATATCAATGCCAAGGAAATATTTCAAAATTCCAAGATCCTTCATATGGAAACAACCACTAAGATAGGACTTAAAATTGGCCATTGCTTCACTGTCATTATCTGCAATAATCAAATCATCTACATAAACCATAACATATAACATAACTCCATCCTTCTGGTAAGTAAGAAGTGAATAATCAACATAAGATTGGTGAAAGCAAATGTCCTCAATATATTCACAAGTTTAGAGAACCGATTTTTAGGTGCATGATGTAACCTGTATAATCACTTGCAAAAGCAAAGACCTTGTCTGGGTATTAAACATCGAATCTAGGAATCAATTATGTATACACTTCTTCTTCTAAATCTCCATGGAAGAAGGCATTGTGTGTTAAGTCAATAAGACTGCATTTCTATTAATTTTGATGACAATCAAATAATAATAATCATAAAAATGTATGAATTATTTTGATAAGTTTGTTAATTGTGCAGAAAAATGTAAGTAACACTTAATCAAACCTAAAAAATACGTGGTCAACATTAGACGATACATCAACATTAGACGATATATCAACACCAGACGATACGTCAACAACAATTGATACACGTCAACATAGACAAAACACATCAACAACAAACAGTACGCCTCATACCAGATGAAATGCAATAACAGACGAAGAGCGACAATAGAAGAAGTGTGATCACAAAACAAGCGCGATAGCAGATGAAGCGACACCAAAAGAAGTATAATACCAGATGAAACAAAAGGAAGCTACTATAGAACGTCAGTTAGTTAGTTAGTTGGAGCTAGTTACAGGACTCAATTAATAATAGTTTGTAGAGGATTCAAGAAGCAGTTTCTCAAGAAGACAGGTGAAGACTTAGGTTATAAATATTAGTTTTAGTCGTAAACTAAATAATGTTTTTACATGAGAAAAAATCTAATTATATAATACTTAGAGAAATAATGTATTCAAAGTGCAAAAAAAGAGAGCGAATACATGTATAACGTGAAACACAAAAATATCTTTCCTAAAGAGAGAAAGAAAGGCTAGAGCCTAGAAAGGCTAAGAAAGAAGATAAAGAATACTTTGTGAGAGAGACTTGAAGAAGCTCTACAAGTGTAGAAAAAATACTTGTTAAGTTAAAGAGTATAGTGAAATCTCAGACAAGTTTTGAGGACTGGATATAGCTCAAGGTTAAAGGTGAACTAGTATAAAATCACAACGTATATTATCTAACTCTTATCTTTAAGATTTTCTTGTTGTTAGAAGAGTAGATAAGAATTCTTGCGATTGCATTACTTATCGACTTTAGTAAAGTGTTTTTTTGATCATCTGAATGTTGTCAAAAAATTTAAGAAATCCCAAAAGATTAATATCTTTGAAATTTTTACAAAATTCAACCCCCTTTCTTGTGTATTTGACATATTATATGTGATTTCTATATTAACAAGTGATTTACTTCAATTGGTATCAAAGCAAGGCTTCCAAGAAACACTGTTACAAAGTGAGGACAAAGATCTGTAGCTGAATCATATGTTTTTATAGCTGAAGTTTCCTCATTCACATGATCTCTTGTATTCAATGGTGAATATTATCATTATTGGAAGGACAAGATGAGACCTTTTATAAAATCCACACATATTAATCTTTAGGATATCATTGAGAGTGGTCCATATACACCAACAGACGATGAAGGCAATAACTTCTCTCATGATAAACGATCAACCGATCGGAAAGCTCGATTTCAGTTAAACTTAAAGGCCAAGTTCTTTCTAATTTTTTCCCTAAGCAGACGTGAATATGATAAGGTTCAAGGATGCAAATTTGCAAAGGAAATGTGGGACATATTAGCCATTGCATATGAAGATACAAATCAAGTGAAAGAGTCCAAGATTAGTATTCT
>JANIHY010000004.1:48945147-48956543 GCA_027479065.1 Erythroxylum brevipes | reverse complement strand
TTAATTAAATTTCTCACTTTATAGATATATTTTCATTTCTTATACTCCTATCCTTCTTCATTAATGAATTTGATTTCATCTTATTCATTTTGTCAGTATATACACGTTTTATATATTTATTTATTATAAAATCTCAATTTTTATTAATCAATTGAAATTTGTAACTTCAATTAATTGAATTTTTCACTTTATGTATAATTTTTTATTTCCTATAATCATCCTTGATTAACTAGTTTGGTTTTATCTTATTTATTTTATCAATATACGTACGTTATATATATTTTTATCTTAAAATCTTAATTTTTATTAATCAATTTAAATTCATAACTTCAATTATATATATTTCTTACTTATACGTATCTTTTCGAATAATTAACTCTAGAATTTTTTGTTCTAGCAGTGATGATATTGAAAATTCAAAATCAACTCAAAATTAAGATTAAGTAATAGCTAGTTGAAGAAATTGACTACTTAAAAAAGAGCAATAATACTTGTAAAGCAACGAGGATACACACTTTCAAAACATTTGAACATCATATATCTTCTTGGAAGTCATATAATTCTTATTATGTCTTAGAAAAAGTGGAATCACTCTATCAAGAAAGAAATTGTTATTTGAGAACTTTTTTATTTTGCATTTTATTTTTCTATGGGCTTTTAGAAGATTGTTATATATTTCGAGTGTGGAAGGTTATAGAACTTTGAAAAATATGTAATTGTGAGCTTGGAGAAACTTGTCAAATTTAATACTTGCATTATTATAGTGAAATACTTAAATTGGATATTTAGGAACTGAACATAGGCTTACGTAGAAAACAAAGTGAAAAAGAAGTGGTTTTTTATTGAAGAGAAGTCTCAGATATCTCACTTTACAGTATACATGCGATTTAAATAAGAAGATTAATAACAGCAATCGCTAAAAATAATGAAAAGACTATCACTAGTTAGGAAACGAATCACCCTAAGAATCTCAACCACTGGACACATTCAAATATAAAATATTTACAGATTTCACCTTATCACTCCGTTACTCAAGCCTAAAACACAGCATCCTTATCACTCCTGGGAGGTAAACTCTTCCTTATGACTCCCTGAACTAATATCCCCCCTCAAACTATGGCCAGGGTGGAGACATAGTTTGCGTCGAAATTGTGCTAGGCGAGTTTTTGTCATAGACTTTGTAAATATATCAGCGATTTGATATGCTGAGGGAATGTATCTTGTGATCAAAACTCCTTGAGCAACGCGTTCTCGAACATAGTGGTAATCTAGAGCAACATGTTTGCTTCGCGAATGCAATACTGGATTGATGGTTAAGTGCAAGGCACTAAGATTATCGCCATATAAAATGGGCGGCTGTACGGGAAACACTTGCAAGTCGTGGAGAAGATATTCGAGCCAAGTGAGCTCGGCTGCGGTGTGAGCCATGGAACGATACTCTGCCTCAGTGCTTGAGCGAGCAACGGTGTGTTGTTTCTTGGCACACCAGGAAATAATATTGGAACCAAGAAATGTACAATAGCCTGTGGTGGATCGTCGTGTGGTCGGACAACCTGCCCAATCTGCATCGGAAAAAGCACTAAGAACAAGTGAGGTATCTTTTTTAAAAAAGAGACCATAGTGTATGGTTCCTTTGAGATAGCGCAATATACGACGAACGTATTTCAAGTGAGATAGAGTGGGATTGTGCATGAATTGAGAAACATAGTTAACACTATAAGACAAATCTGGTCGAGTCAGTGTCAAATACTGTAACGAACCCACAAGACCACGATAGAAAGTGGGATCATCCATTGGTGTCGATTCTGTAGCACTATAGGGTCGTTGAACAAGTGGCGTGGGCATCGGTTGACAGTCTACCATCTGAGCTCGTTCCAAAATTGAATAGGCATAACGAGTTTGATTTAAATGTAACCCAGAATCCGTTGGCTGAATGTGTATTCCTAGAAAATGATGCAACGGCCCTAGGTCTTTCATAGAAAATTCCTTACTTAAGACCTGCAAAAAAGTTTGTACTAAAGCCATAGAAGACCCTGTTAACAACATATCATCCACATATATTAATAAAACCAATATACCTGTCGAAGTATGCAGGACAAACAAAGAAGGATCAGCTAGACTGCAAGTAAAGCCATAATCTAATAAAAACATACTCAACCGATTAAACCAGGCTCGTGGAGCCTGTTTCAAACCATACAAAGCTCGCTGGAGTTTACACACATGTTTCGGGTATGTAGGATCTTTCATTCCAGGAGGCTGATCCATATAAATATCTTCGGTAATAAACCCATGCAAGAATGCATTTTTTACGTCCAATTGACGAATTGGCCAATTTTTCACCAATGCAACAGATATAACTAACCGAATGGTTCCTGGTTTTATAACAGGGGAAAAGGTTTCTGTGTAATCGACACCATCCAGTTGATGGAACCCCTTGGCCACTAGCCTAGCTTTTAACCTATCCAATCTTCCATCAGAGTTGAGTTTAGCTTTATAAACCCACTTACAACCTATTATATTCACATTTGGTGGTCGGGGAACAAGTGTCCAAGTGTGATTAGATTGTAAAGCTTGATATTCATCAATCATAGCTTGTTTCCAGCCTGCATGTGCAAGAGCACTTTTGACTGTTTTCGGCTCAGGAGGAATATCAGAAGACAAAGACACAGTCAAAGCATATCGGGGATTGGGTTTGACAATACCTGATTGTGATCTGGTTACCATCGAGTGTCGTGGTTGCAGCACGTCTTCCTGTAACTGGCCTTCTGAAATTTCAGCAGATGTTGAGCCAGACCTTGTCAAACTTTGAGCGGAAGTGTCAACTTCAGGCAACAAAGACTCATGAGCAATTTGTGCTATTGGTGAACCAATCGCTGTATCATCTACTACAGAATCTGCCGGTGGCAAGTCTGGTGGACTGGTTGTTGACGAGGTAGCTGATTCAGGGACTATGCTGTCTTGACGAGCAGAAAAGAAGTCAGCGTCTCCAGGTAAATTTAAATCAACGGCTACTGGTGCAGTGGAAGACGTTGATGCAGTTTGGTCCTGTACTGCAAGTGCTAGGGGCAGTACGTCATCGTGGACTGGTTGTGGAATGGGAGTTGCTGGACAAGGTACGAAAGCTGGAGATGGTTCAAAAGTGTGTTCTGCACATCCTGAAGGTATTTCAGATATGATAGTGCCACGTTCGTTAGCCACATTGTCACACTCTGCTGGTGAATTATCTGGTAATGAAGGTAATCCTGCACTATCATCAGAACTTTGAGAAAAAACTTTAGTTTCAATGGGAGGTAACCATGAGTCAATGAGCTGAACAGCAAACTGTTTATTAATGGATGCAGATTTGTAAGGAAAAATTGTTTCATCAAAGCTCACATGACGAGAAATGATAATTTTTTTGGTTTTGGGATTGAAGCACTTGTACCCCTTATGTTTTTCACTATAGCCTATAAAAACACATAAGCATGATTTAGGATCAAATTTATGTCTTTTGGTGTCCCATGTATACGGAAAACATTTTGAACCAAATACTCGCAGAGAGCTATAATCAAAGTGAGAATTGTGTAACTTATAATAAGGTGTTTCATGTCCTAAAACAGAAGTGGGCAACCTATTTAATAAAAACACAGCAGTTTGAAAAGCTTCAACCCACATAAACAACGGCACATGACTATGATACAGCATGGTTAAGCCTAATTCTCGAATGACACGGTGTCGTCGTTCGACACTGCCTGTTTGTTCCGGTGTATGAGGACACGACACCTGATGTTTAATTCCCTGTGCAAGAAAATGTGAAGATAAAGCAGAGTTTAAGAATTCTCCTCCACCATCAGAGTGGAAAACTTTTATTGTTTTTCCAAATTGCCGATGGACATATTGTTCAAAAGCCTTATATGCAACAAAAAACTCAGATTTTTTTCGCAAAGGAATGATCCATGAATATTTAGAATAGTCATCAACCAAACAAGCATAATATTTAAATTTAGCATGAGATAGAACAGGGGCTGGTCCCCATAAATCACAATGGATTTTGTCAAACATAGAGAAACTTTTATTTGAAGACAAACTAAATGGAAATTTACTCAACTTTCCTAACTGACAACTATCACACAAAGATTTTGAATGCAAGGAACCTTGAACATCAATGAGGTTCTTATTAAATAAAATTGAAATTGCAGATGACTGAGGATGTCCCAAGCGCTGATGCCATATGTCCGTTGTTCCAGTTTTAAACCGATTGGAAAAATAGGCTTTAGGAAGTCCTGACAAAATATAAAGATTATGTTTCCGTGGCCCTTGTAGCAGTACCTGTCCCGTTTGGCGATCCTTTACAGAAATAGAAACATTAGAGAATTCACAATTGACAGGATAATCATCAGTTAATTGGCCTATAGACAACAAATTCTTTTTTAAAGCAGGAACTGATAAAACATTTGAAATTGGAAAGTTTTGTTTTTGTTCTATAGTAGCTGTGCCAATACCATCGATAGAAAGAAAGGTCTCATCACCAATAGTTATGGAATCAGGTCCATAGTAGTCATTAAGCCTATGTAACAAGTGTTTGTTACCTGTCATATGGTTCGACGCACCAGAATCTGCAACCCAATCAGTGTCAACAATAGCAGTATCCAGGGTGAGTGCAGTAAGAGCTTGAGCTGGGCTGTTCGGTTTGTCTTGTGGAATCCACCAGCAAATTTTTGCAATATGACCTTCCCTGTTGCAGTATTGACACACTTCATTCTTATACAGTTCCCGTTCGGCCGGCGTCATTCTCCTACGACCTGCCGGAGGAGGTCGTCGCTGTGAAGAGTTCGTGTCATTATTTTGTCCTTGTCTCTGTGTTTGCTGAGCTTGAAAACCACGCCCTTGAGAATTGAACCTTGGTCGCCGATTTGATGAAGAACTGGACGCAGGTTGTCGATTTCCATAGAAGGCCACGTGTGAAGCAATTTGGTCAAGTCCCGTTTCTGATTGTGTGGAAAACCACGTTCGACGTTGATCGTGATTCTTCAATTGCGAAACCAACTCATTATACGTTGGTCGTGGTGGCTTTAGCATTGTTGTTGTGAATGTCTCATACTGGGGACCCAGACTGGTAAGAAGACAGAATATTTTCTCTCCATCGGGTACTGTTTTGCCAATTGCGGCTAAATTATCACAGATCTCTTTAAACAATCGCAAATGTTCTGTGATCGACCGATTTTCTTCTTTGCGAAAATAGGTCAATTGTTGGCGAAGAGTGAATTCCCTCTCCTGTGAATCTTGGGCATACGCATCTTTTAATGCGCCCCAAACAGCATGAACAGTGTCCAAGCCGATGACAAGGCCGAGTGATTCCTCGCTTAAGGTTCCGTAGATCCATCCACGAAGTATTCTGTCAGACTTTTGCCATGTTTTGAATTTTTCTGAATGTTGTGGTTGATAATTTTCGGGAATTGGGTTGGGAGGAGAATTGAATTTCTGATCCTCAGGGAAGCCATGATCAAGATGATCAGACAACTCCTGACCTTCAGCTAAACTCAAGACTTGTGCTCTCCAGAGTGGATAATTTGTTTGTTTCAGTTTCAATGTGACGAAATTGGCAACATTCAGTGTTGAAGAAGCCATGATGGGTAGATCGACAAGCTTTGATACCAAGAAAACAAAGTGAAAAAGAAGTGGTTTTTTTATTGAAGAGAAGTCTCAGATATCTCACTTTACAGTATACATGCGATTTAAATAAGAAGATTAATAACAGAAATTGCTAAAAATAATGAAAAGACTATCACTAGTTAGGGAACGAATCACCCTAAGAATCTCAACCACTAGACACATTCAAATATAAAATATTTACAGATTTCACCTTATCACTCCATTACTCAAGCCTAAAACACAGCATCCTTATCACTCCTGGGAGGTAAACTCTTCCTTATGACTCCCTGAACTAATAATAACCACTATCATAATTACTTTCAGTTCTCACTAATTTGAGTATTAGAATATCTTTATCAAAAACAAGCTCGGTCCTAACATTTTATAGGCCCAACGTAAAGTAAAAAGAACAACCTTAATGAATATAAATAACGATATAAATATAAAATAAAAATCAACTTGATATATTTTAATATTATATTAATAAAAAATATTGTTGTTAATAAAAGTTAGAGCATATATCTGTAACAAATTGATCTCAAATTTTTTTAGGTTTAATGTGCATGTGTGTATATTTATCATTCTTTAACTTGCATAAATGTATACATATAAAATAAATACAATTAAAAAATATAAAAGAGAAATATAAAAAGAACTTGTTCTTTTCTTTTCAGTAATAAGATTGAAATAAAATTATTAAACAACCTAATTGATAGTTGGAACGAAATCCTTTTTACCTTATCCAATAAAGCTTGAAATTTAGAATAAGAAAAACAATCACGAACTTTTTCTTTTCAAATTTTACAAAGAAAAATATCAAGAAACTTTTTTAATATATATAAACATCTTCAATCAGATTTATTGACTTCTCAAATTTTACCTTTTTTAATAAATAGACTTTTAAATGTTTAACTCTTTTAACAAATAAATTTATTAACTTTTTAATTTCCAATTTTTTAATAAGTGGACCGCTATAAATCGAGTCTTTCGGAAAGTGCCCTAGGTATCCGACTTTGGTGAGTCGATGCCTTCAACCAGTGAGTAATTTAGAGGAAGGAGCGTTAACCAATTGAGGGTTAATAGACAAAGGTCATAGTTTTCGTCTGGAATTTCCTGTGTCACCCTATAACGGACCATAGGGATAACCTCGTGGTATCAGAGCCAGAACAAAACAAAGTCCGGGAACATTTCCCATAACGGTTCCCATACTGAGTTATGTTTGTGGTCGGGTTTTCATACCTGCATACCCTTGACGTACATTTTTAATACTTTTAACAATTATTTTTATAAGTATGCAAATTTGATGCCAATCCAACACATATATGTGAAATCCAGTCTACAACAAATAGCCATAGTTTTCAAACATATACGGTTAAGTTATTTTTTAAATTTAGTTATTGGATGAAACTTAGTGAAGTTACATGGCATTTTGTATAAATATGTATATCCAACTTAATTGAGGGTTTATAGAGTAGTCTAATATTGTTGTCACTTTCTTTCAAATTAATAAATAATAATTCAAGTTTTTTCTTAATAGAATAAGATGTTAAAAGAAAATTTATATGTTGTCCTATAACACAATTTATATAAATGAGTGATAGATTTTGTTAGACTTGTTTGAACTCTTTATTCTAAATAAAATAGTAAAAATATCATAGTCTTGAAGTACTGAAAACTTTGATAATGTTTAGTTTTAAAACAAACATTTCTCATATGAATGCCATTTTAAGAAATAATAAGCATATGATATAATGAATAAATTGGATGAATAATATCTTACTTACTTAATGTAAAATATATCTACTTTAGAAATGTATACGTATACCATATATTATTTATAGGTTCGTTTATATGCCATCAAGATAATACATGAAGTTCAACTTGACGCTAAAAAGGCAGACGTATTAGTTAATTTTTATATAATTTTAGAGCAATTTTATTCGTCAAACTTTAAGAACTTATCTTTAAAATTTATCTATTCACACAGTAATTTTTATGTTTAAAATGAAAAAGGAGTTGTAAGGTACAAAAATAAGAGTATCTGGGATTTGTTTAAGTGATAGGAAGGGAATTAAAACCCATATTGAGTGCAGAAAGCAAACGCATCATTTGATTCCAAGATGAATTTCTTGGCTAATGTAAAAGGAATATTATTTCGTTTTTACTTTATAAAAATCAAGAAAATAGATAGTAAGATTGGAATAAAGAATATGACACAATATTCTAATTTTAAGAACTGAATTTAGTCTACTTTTCATTAAGTTAAAAATAATTTTGCTGACTTGAACCTATATGATATAATAATATTCATAAAAAAACCTGGTATTTCAATCCTACTTGATGTTACTTTTCTTGTAAGGTGAAATAACCTAGCAATGAACGAGGTTGGCTCCTGCTAGTGCTATTTTTTTACAGGACATGAATGTTCGGAAAATGTGCGAAGTCAGATTGTTAGGTATGACCCATACCACAAGGGTTGCGCTTGTGCAAAGGAGAAACAACTTTTCTGCTTTAGAAGGCAAAAGCAAAATCTTTCCTAAGAAATATCAAAAGGCAGCACTACTTTTCATGCTTTGTGACGCGTTTTCCAAAAAGAATAACCTTTTTCCTTCTTCGATTTCGTAACCCCAACATTCTCCTCTTCAGAACAGCATTAAAAGTTTAAAATAAAAATCTCAAAGAGTAAAATAAAATAAAATTTAAAAAAAAACTATAAGATGATAAAAACATCCCTAAGCATCTCTTGATCTGTAAACCTTAAAGATGTTGCTGCTTTAACATCATTATCTTGAGAACTTCAAATTAAAATTCAGAAGGGAATTTGTCGCTACTTACTTTTATAAAGATCAATGCATTATCTGGGACACGAAAGTGGGCATTGATTAGTTGTAAAATCCTGTTTCAACTTTCACTTTTGCTCTTAGTCTTTTTCTTCGTTCACATTACACTACTAGATTAGTCTCTGTTACATGTTTTATTTTATTGAAAAAATATATAGCAAATTTTGTCTTAGTTTGAAACATTTTATTTTATAATACATTTCTCCATATTGTGTTTTTAATTGGTTTAATTATAAGTTTATTTTGTTCAAACTTATCGGTTTCATTATCACCTTGTTTAATCTCTAAATGGAAGAAGCCTTCATCTTAGACTGCCTTTTCACTTTATCATCTTTTTGTTTCACCCTTTACAAATTTACTTCCTTTTTAATTACCTTTCAACAAATGAGTCATGTCTTTGCCTGATGGAGCGCCACCATCTTATCACTTTCTAAAAGCACATGATTTATATCAAATTAGAGGAGGAGAGTGCTTCCGGAACCCTAGTAGGTTTAATGGTTACTTGTTAGGTAGCCGCGATGTTAGAATAAGAGTAATAATTCTCGAGTCAAACAAAATTTTAAACCTTTTTGGTTG
The DNA here is from genome assembly GCA_027479065.1 of Erythroxylum brevipes. Lineage (NCBI taxonomy): Eukaryota > Viridiplantae > Streptophyta > Magnoliopsida > Malpighiales > Erythroxylaceae > Erythroxylum > Erythroxylum brevipes. Next base: position 48,947,496 of record JANIHY010000004.1, on the reverse strand, counting down.
AGTGATTTCCCAATATCGCGAATATAAAGACGAGTACAAAAAAGAGTTGAGACAATTTCATTTCTTCATGTATAAACTTGAAAGATCTTTACCATCTATACCAGGAATGTTTAAATAATTCAAAGCTAGCATCTGAAAGAGAATATCTGGAACTCATACATAACCTTGGAGGAATTTTAAAGGGCACCTTGGAAGTTAAGAAGGATAATTAAAGGTTCAATGGAATGGCCATTGTCCTCCCTTTTAAGGGTATGGAGCAAATATTTGTTGAACCAGTCATGCTTGTAAAATTTGTTGGTAATCACGTAACGAGTATCCAATTAATAGACCCTCCTGCAGTAAACACCGGCTACGTAGCAAAAAATTGATAGTAGTATATGGAATGGAATCTAATTTGCCCTCAAAAGCAGGAAGTGAAGATAAAGTTATGTGCATGATTTAGAAAAGAGAGATGTAATAATAAATAGCCAAAAGTTGGTGTCCCTTTTAAAGCATTAAAGCTCTTCGCTTTTTCACTCCTTGTGGCTGATATTTAACCCTTTCTAATCCAACCTAAATTATTTGATCTTCAGTATTCAACTTTTCTTTCATTCACCTTTTCCCACTTCTGATAGATTATGATACCATCCATTTAAAAGGTGCGCAAAATCCTTGCTCAATCAAGAATCGTGAAAAGGTAAACATACACATGGTTCACAAGGAGCGCAGTTATAGTTCGCTCTTTAATTGCTTCTTAGAACCAGACTTGGGGATTCCGAGAACCGTGGCCATCGAATCCAAATATCATACTTGTATAGATGGCATGATTTTCTTTTTCATACAAATTAAGAGGCCCGCAGGCAGGCTATTCCATGCCTCCAATAAAATTATTATGTATGCTTCATGTTTTTATTCATAAGATCACTACGGGGTTCTTCTGTTAGGAAATTAACCCTGATCAAATTATAGGCGCTGTAGAAAAATATTTTTTTTTTACAATTTTCAATCAGTTCTTAGAATAACTTGAAAAAATTAAATTTGAATAATAAAATATAAAAATATACCTGATTTGATATTCCTGTTGTGATCCTTTTTAATTTTTTTTTGATGTGTCAATGACGAGTTGCTCACGTGCCAACCTCTAACAGTATCCATAAAGTAGTCACTCAACTCTTTGAGAGGAATTAGCAAGAGTGTTAGTTCTTTATGTTTATTCCTATTTATAAAAAATACATTAGAGTTTTTAATTTCTATTAAAGTTAAATACATCAATTATAATTAAAGTCTAATTTTATTTTTAATCAATTTAATTTTAATAAAATCAAATATCTCATATTTGATCTCTGAAGTTTCTCAAACTTTATAATTAAGTACAACTTAATTGAAATTAATTTCTCTCTTTTAAACTGCTCTTTATGTGTGACCAATTAGGTTTTTAATATATTGATAATGATTATAAATTATAATTAGAATTCATAATTAGAATTAAATAAATTAAAACTTCTTTTAATTTATCTTTAATTCTCCAATTAAATAATTTATAACAATACATCAACATTGACGCCTAGCAACATGTCATGATCACCTAAATATTATGAATGTTAAAGTTGTTTGACTTAACTTGTCCAAGCATGGTTATGGTGTATAATTGAATCATTTCGTCATCCAATGTTCCAATTGGATAGAGCATGGATATATCATCTACTCTTTTGTATCCAATCATAATCGTTCTTACTAATTAATAATTGATTTATAATTGATATTTGAAAACAAATTTTTAAATGTCAAATCACTCTGGCTAGAGAATTCCTTAAATCACTACTAATCATCTACTCTTTTGTTTGGGCGAGAGTGAAACCATTTCGTTCGTCACGTGCACGTCGACAAGAGCCTTCTCCTGACTGTCCGCTTGTGGCATATGAGCTCCGAATGGACTCATTTTGTTCATGGTGTAAACTTCAGTTTCTCCCTTTTGTTTCCATGGAACCCTCGAGCCGTGTGATATGTATTGCATATTTGATCTGTTCATTATGAAGCATATTTGTGACATGTTGTGTAAGTCGAATTAATTATGTTGACTGTGGTTATTACTTGTTTAGCATATGAGTTCTAGAAATGTTGCATGTATATATACATATAATGTAACATCCTGCCCCCATATAAAGGGTTAGTACCCGAACTTTCGGTATTTGTGAACTCAAAGAGAGGTTAAGGAAATGCATTTTCTTGCCCATGCATCATGCTAGCATATAAGCACATAGATACGAAATGCTTTAGCATAAAAAAAAGTGGCATATGCATTCATTGACAACTTCTGGGTATAAATGGTATTAAATGTGATTTTATTGAAAATGAGGAGTAGAAGGAGTA
>JANIHY010000004.1:48879343-48889644 GCA_027479065.1 Erythroxylum brevipes | reverse complement strand
TCATATAGCAACATCTAATCATTTCACACTAGCACATAAGGCAACATTGATGATGCAATTTAAAGCATTGAATCTTTTTTGATTTGAACAAAACAATGAGTGACTTAATTACTATATTATAAACATGAACCCACCTTGAATTCCTTGCTTATTCTTGCTTAGGAATGCCTTTCTTCTTGTTCTTCTTGCTCCTCTTGCCTCACTTGATTTCCTTAACCAAATAGCCAAAAGTCCAATCAATTTGGTGTAGAAATCGGAAAGTCAAACTTGAACAATTCGAACTATAACTAAAGCTGAAACAAGAATTTCATACTCAACTTCCATCCACAATTTGATATCTTTAGAGACTGATTTAGACCTTCATTTCTCACAAACCTTATAGCCCTATGTCTCTAGTTTACAACGCATCAAAATTCACCTCATTTGGACTTCTATAGCAAAAGATATGCCCAAAATACCAAAATTCATCTTTGCTAGAAACTGGGGGCTCGCCGCGACGAAGGCCGTGCTCATCGCGACGAACGGCCCATGCTCGCCGCGACATATCACATCTTCCTCGCATGTCACGACAAACAGCCTTGTGCACTTCGCGACGTGCGGCCTTGTGTACGTCACGACAAACAGCCTTGTGCACGTCGCGACGTGCGGGTCTAGAGAACGTCTCCGAACCCGATTTTTCAGCATTTTTCCACATCAATTCTTTTCCTATTGCAAATGCAACACATCTAAGTATTAACTCATGTCTTATACTTCATTTCTAAGCTCATTCTAATACAAAATCATCAACAAAACACAACAAGATCATCAACAAAACACAACAAGATCATCAACCCAAAGAATTTTACTAAATTTATGAAAACCTCTAAACTTTCAATTCTGCCTCATTCCTAGCAAATCTAGGGTTCAATCCATCTCAAAAAAGAAGAAATAAACTCATACTTACTTGTTGAAGCTTCAAATCCTTTGAAAATCTCAAGAAAGCAAAACCCCAAGTCTTTCCTCTTCTTCCTCTCTTCCACCGTAACTCTCTTCTCTTTCTCTCTTCTTTTTATTTTTTTTATTTCTTCCTTTGTTTCTAATCTCTTTGCCTAAAGCTCTAAAAGGGTAACACATGGACTAAAATTCCCCTCCTTGATAAGTCTTAATCTTCCTAACTTAAGTGAACTTCCTACAATGCCTACATATATTTTACTCTTTCATAACTACTTATTCCATACTAATCTCAAATTAATCTTAATTTTCCACTAACACTTCCAATTAAATCAAACTATGCAATAAATCATACAATTAACATAATTCATACTTAACAACATCAAGAAAAAAATTTGGGGCCCAACACTCTTACGATAGCACCAATATTGGTAGCACCCGATTGGTAACTACCATTCGATATAATGTGTGATGCAAGCGATCATGCGGTAGGTTATGTATTAGGGCAATGGAAGGATAGAAAACAGTCTACTATACAAACAAAATGTTATCAGGAGCCTACTTGAATTACACAACAACTAAGAAGGAGCTTTTGGCGGTGGTTTCTGCATGCAAGAAATTTAGATCATACCTTCTTGGAGCAAAAACAACAATCTTTTTAGATCATGCAGCATTAAGGTATTTGTTTAACAAGAAAGATGCAAAACCAAGACTAATTCGTTTGGTGTTGTTATTGCAAGAATTCGACATTGAAATTAAGGATAAAAAGGGAGTTAAAAATGTGGTGGCAGATCACTTGTCTCAAGTTGAACAAGAGCATAATACAAACAATCAACCAATTCAAGAAGAATTTCTAGAGGAGCATATTTTTCTTATTCAGCAGTTAGAAACTCAATGGTACGCCGATATATTAAATTATATGGTGAGCGTTATTGTTCCTTCTAATCTGTCTTATCAACAATGAAAGAAATTCTTTGCAGACATTAAGCATTATCATTGGGAAGAACCATATTTATTTAGAATATGTGCTGATGGATTAATTCGGAGATGTGTTTTGAAAAGTGAGATGCTCTCTGTGTTAACTCATTGTCATGATTTGCTTTATGCAGGGCATTATGGGGGCAATTAAACTTCAAGTAGAGTCTTAGAATGCGGATTGTACTAGCCAACGTTGAACCAAGATGTGAGGGAGTTTGTGCAAAGATGCAATAGATGTCAATGAACGGGGAGCATCTTAAAAAGAGACAAAATGCCACAATCGAGTCTATTCGAGGTTGAAATATTCGATGTATGAGGAATCGATTTCATGGGATTGTTTCTTGCATCTTATAGAAACAAATACATATTAGTGGGCATAGATTATGTCTCCAAATGGGCGGAAGCTAGTGCCAGCTCAAGTAATGATGGAAGGGTAGTAACAAAGTTCTTGAAGGGGTTGTTTGTGTGTTTTAGAATTCTGCAGGTATTTAATCAGTGATGGTGATTCTCATTTCTATAACTCAAGGCTCAAACTTTTGCTTAAACGATATGGTGTGCAACATAGAGTGGCCACACCCTATCATTCGTAAACAAATAGGCAGGTGGAAGTTGTCAATAGAGAGCTAAAATGGATTAAAAAAAAAAAAGTGAATAGAGTAAGGAAAGATTAGGCTATGAAGCTAGATGATGCATTGTGGGCATATCGAATAGCTCTCAAGACACCTATTGGAACAACTCTATATGGACTTGTTTATGGTAAGGCATGTCATTTGTTCGTGGAACTAGAACACAAAACATACTGGGCTATCAAAACGCTTAACATTGACAGCAAGGCGGCGGGGACTAAAAGATTGTTGCAGTTGCAGGAATTACATTTCACAGCCTATAAGAATGCCAGGTTATTCAAAGAGCTAACCAAAAAATGGCATGACAAGCACATCAAATATAAGCACTTCAAGGAAGGTGATTTTGTATTGCTTTATAACTCTAGATTAAGGTTATTTCCAGGAAAGCTATGTTCATGGTGGAGTGCCGCTTTCAAAATTACCACTATTTATGAGAATGGAGCTTTGTAACTTGACAATGCACGCGGTGAGAAGTTAAAGGTGAATGGTCAAAGATGTAAGCTTTACCTTGGCGGTCTTTGTGTGAAAAATAAATATGGTGCGATCATACTATGTTGCAGGAAAAGCAGGGTGCGATCACTACTTTCCAAGGTGCGATCACGACTGAAAATGGCTTGTGAATACCATTCGGGTGTGATCGCAAGTTTCCAAGGTACGCTCGTAACCGGGGCATTATGATACAGGTGCAGCTCGCGTGCGATCACAAGCTGATTGCACTACACTAGGTAACGTCTAAAATTTAAATTCTTTCTCAGTTCTTGACCTATATTTATGAGTCTTTAACTACCTTCACGTCTCCTTTACCTATTTAAACGTTGTTTTGGGGAAATTTTATTGTGTTTTTCTAATATTTAAAACCTAGTCTCCAAAGTTTTTGTTGTGACTTAAGAGACTAATGAAGCCGAGAAAGAAAGTAGAGCGAGAGTGCCATCCTTTCCATATATTCTTCAACTAAATCAACTATTGAGGAGAATGTCAAGGGGAAATATGGTAGCATTCAAGTCTAAAGGGAAGGGTAAGGTCGTTAGACATCTGATGCCAGATCTCTCAACACGCTATTCCGCCCCTTTCCCTATCTTTTTACATAAAGAAGGTAAGAAATATCAAAAGGTGAAAGTAAAAAGTATTATTGCTCCGAGATACTTTGATTGGGATATGGTGACCCAGCTTGGTGTGAAAGATAATCTTTTAGCTATGGTCGAGTGATTAGGATGGTTGCGGTTGATTATGGACAAATGGGAGATTTATGAAGAGCTGATACACAAATGTTATACCACTTTGGTAGTAGAAGGGACGAAGTTCACACACTGAAGTTTAGGTTGTGCGGACAAGAGTGGGAGATGGATGCTTCAATGTTGGAAAATTTATGTCGGGACCCGATTTCGGTACCGGATCCCAACCGGAAAAATGAAAAACTGAACGAAGAAAGAACGAAAACAAAAGCGAAAGAAACCGAAAGAACAGATTCAAAGCAAAATCGAAAGCGAAAGTCAAAGAAATCAAATCGTAACGAAAACAAAACGACGGAAACAAACGAACCGATCATAACATAAAAGAATCCAAAATGGAAACATAAGGCGAAAGAATAAAAAACAAATCGAATTGATAATCGGAAACAAATCAAAATAGAATCGAAGGAACGGAACATATCAATCACACTGAAAACCGAATTCTGACATCCGAGAAACGCAAACTTAGGAAAACTAGCGTTGGAAACCGTAAGACTAAACCAATCCGAAACTGATATTTTTTTTTCTTTTTCATCTTATTCATCTTTATTCAAAACCATTTCATTTTTTCATTTGGAATTTACCAATTCCATAAACTCAAATATTTTATCTTTCAAAACATATATATCTCATGATTTTTCTTTTTAACCAAATCTTATTTTTCTTTTGCCAAAAGATACTTAATACACATATCTCTAAATCCACAATTCAAAAACAAAAGGCACTTCAATATTTCAGCTCAAACAACACAATTTATCGGACCTCCTGTCCGGAATCCCATCATAAACAAACACATTCAATCATTATCATCTACATAGCATTTCAAATCATTTTCAATCATCAATATCTTCGGACCTCCTGTCCGAAATCCAAACACAATCGATCATAAATTATATACAAAAACATAATTCACTATTCTATTCCATATACAAATTTATATCCCAAAGTCCATACGCAAATCCATAATTCATTTACATCATGATATAAATGCTTACAAAAATATTAATGGCATTCCGCGCCATTTACAAACCAAATACCAAAAGCCAAAGTACTGAAATTACAAGATATGCAAAAATCGATCAAAATGCCTTGACTTTCTTTCATCCGATTTCCTACTCGAAACCTAGAGATGGGGATGAAAGGGGGTGAGCTTGACAGCTCGTGAATAACATGTTTATAAATCAAAAAATAAGCAAAAATAATCTCTTTTAAAACTTTTTCTATTTTATAAAATCTCACGGTAGAAAATTTGTCAAAAACAATGCTTATTTCTCAACTTTCCAACTTTTCAAACATTCATGATCGGTTTTAAAACATGAATGCAACACACTTATAACACAACATAAACACATAACATAACACATCAGAAATAGTTTGGGTTGTCCAAAACAAAACGTACTGCACATTTTCGCATAATGGTGCTGTGCAGTCGTGAACAGAACGTACTACACCTTCCCGTATAGCGGTTCGGTGTATTCGTGAACTTATGGGAGTCCGAAATTGGAGCTCCAATGTCACTAGCGGGCAGGCGGGCGAAGCCTATAAAAAGAAGACAAATGCACTTGACTCAACTTATGGGACCTAACCAAACCCACATAACACATAGTACATACTTGAAAATCGGATTGCCTAAAGGCATATTTCGAAAACTTAATTTTTTATATCGTGTCATACTAGATACATGGACATTCACAATTTCACTTAAATTCATATAGCAATTCTCAATCATTCGCAACACAGAATGCAACACTTATTGCAATTATCAAATCATTTAAACACAATGAATGCGAAAATCGTATCAATTTTAATCAAAATCATTCAAAACAATTTTAGCAATTTATCCAATCATTAAAAAACAATCCATTATCAATTTCTTAAATCATTACAAAATTAACGAATTTAATCATTCGAAAATAATAATTTTCAAAACATTTCTCTTCTTGATTTTTCGAAATCGCATAATTGGCTTATAAATCAAAATATAAACATAGTATCCACCTCAATTCTATGCTTAAAACTTGTTCTGAGCTTCAATTTCTCCAAAGCCTCACTTCAATTCCCTAATCCAAGACAAAAATCCCTAATTCATAACCATCCAAATTCAAACTCACATAAAGCATAATCACCAAAATTGAGCTTAGAAAACACAAACCCATACCAATCTTAAGCCATATGAACCAAAATCTTTCAAAAATTAACAAATAAAAAATCTCACTCTTACCTTTATTCTTCATCATTTTCAGATTTTTTTAGCTCCATGGGAAGCTCTCATGCTCTTCCACCTTTTCCCCCTTGAATCATCTTAAAAATCACTCTTGAAGCTGACTAAAATTCGAACCCTAAGCCTTCTCTTTCTCCTTTCTTCCTCTCCACCTCTCTCTTGCCTATCGGTGATTCTTATATGTACCGTTAATCCTTGTATCCTTAACCCATACAATTCTTATATTTGTTGCAAGATTCAGTCACTTCGCTGCTCCTTTCAAGTGAAAGCCATTTATTTGAAAATTTACAAGCCAACTTCATCAGACGAGAAGCGATCCAGGATATGAGTGACATGCTCGTTTATTTAACGATCGATGCCCATTGCTTGTTTCCTTATTATTTGTTCCTCAGGTGTGTATTTAGTTGGATAATCGTGGAAAGAAGGAAAGATAGTATTGAGTCCGTCGATGTTGATCGAAGAAAGGATTGAAGTTTGACGGGATGAGAAATCGAATTGATCTAATTAGGAGTTGGACACTTTGAATTTAACTTTCAATTCAGTTAAAGTTGAATCGATTTTAATATCAAACTATATGAGTTAGGTCGAATCAATATTCAAATCAGACTCAGAGTTATATATCTAAGGAATAAATCACTTGTTTCTATTACTTCTTTACTCAGAGCAACCTCCCATCTAATTTTTCTTTTTAAAGGTTGGCCTGAATTGAACCGGTGATGAGCTTGACCTGTTGCATCATATCGAGCAGAGTTGGTAGACCCACTATAACTTAGCACAGTAGGCTGTAGACCACATACACATTAATGGCTAATGGTACAAGGTCCTTCAAAGTTTATAATCAGTGCCCATCTAATCTCTTAAAAATCTGAGTTGTGATAAATAGTGACCTACGCATGTCATCTATATGCATATATAAAAGATACTGTGAAAAACATGGTTGAAGACACTGACGTGCATGTGCTTGTGTGATTAGGGTTGGCCATTAGAGAAGAATGAGACCTTAGAGAGACACTAAGAGGTCATTTTTAAGAACGAAGAAGTTTGTAATTCATCTTAACTTTAATAAATGATTGCAACAAATTGATCAGATCATTTAGACTCTTCATCTATTTTTTATTTTTTTTATACTAACAGTAATTTTTAGGAATTACTCGATACTTCCAAATATAAGAGAAATAAAAATCATTCATGAATAATAGGGTAAGTGTCATCGCCGTGATTACAAGATCGCCTATCTTATTATCCTATTCTATAAAAATTTATTCATTCAACAAATAGGGACTACAAAAATTAGACGACTGATAACAGAAAATTTTGTGTCGACTTGCACCTTACACAATTAAGGAGTATATAGGGAGTACGTATATGGTTATCTTGAAAATTAGAATACGTAAAACCATCACTTGGAGAGGAGTCCAGATCTTTTGTCCAATTTTATGGTGTCTTATTGTGTCCAGTAAACCTCAGTCATTCATTTATATGAGTCCCACATTACTTGGAAAGGTGCAATCTATATATCGTTGCAAAATTGAGTGTCACTGTAAACTTCGCTGATAAAATATGTTACTAATACTTAATTCCTTAATATGGATGCATCCAACGAATAATAGTTAAAGATTTTTAATGTTGTATATTATATTCCTTAATTTATGTACACATATTTATGTTTAAATAATATGCTCACTCTTTTTGTTAATAATTTGTGAAATGTGTTAATATAGAATTAAAATGTTTTTCCTTTTTATATATCTTTCTAAATTATGAATCTTAATAGCATAATTAAATTAGATCATGTCATTAAGTTTAGCAACATAGTTCAAAATTAATACGGTTAAGTCTAATTTGATCCAAAATCATTATATTTAATGTAAATTGATCAAATTTTGGATCAAATATTTTTTTAATTTTCAAATTAAAAATCGTGTTTGAACTTGAGTTCTACAAGTTCAATTCAATCTAAAACTTATATATATCCTTTTTTTACTGTCGCTAAATACAAGGAAGAAGAAGCTAAGCCTTATAGGTTTTTTTTTCTTGTCTTAATGCTTACAGATTTTGGCTCAACGCTTGACAATATTCATTATGTATCTGGTGATTTTAGCGAACAATGACAATAGAGACTGGCGATGGCATTAGAGATGGGTAATAGTCAAGTCCGTTCTATCATTTTATAGGTCCGGGATGAAATTAAAAAAAAAATCTTAATAAATTGAACGAAATAAAAGAAAGACTCTAATAAATCGCCTGTATGCTTAAGTTTACATGTTTATATGAAACATAAATGACTCAATTTATAAGTGTACATACTAAAATAAATATTAAATGATCATAATATTTAATTTTCTTCTAGGAACGTGACATCTTTACAAAATTTATGCAGTTGATAGAAAATGGGCTAGCATATACTGCGACTTGATTGACCAATATATTATTGAATGAGACTCTCATCATGAGAAAGGGATAAAAATGAGTCCCTTTTCAGTACTGAATGTGTTAATAGCTCCAGAAGGAAGGACATAATAAATACATCATTAATGGGCTTGAATATTACTCAATTATTGAGTTTGTGTTGTTATCTTGTGGGCAATTTTTTTGGAGCTTAATTTTATGACTAATTAATATTCTTTTATTTATATCTTTAAAAAAAATTTACCATAAAATTAAGGATACCTCCTCATTATGGCCCCCGGCACTGGTAATAGTCCCCGGCGACCAGAGGAGAGGTTGGAGAAGGATCAAAGTCAAAAAACGAATAACAACATTGCCATATTCTAAAAGCACTTGCCATATAAGTAGTTTTCTTCTATCGTTTGTCTTTCGAGTGGTTCAATTGATCATGCACTTTGACTAACAACATTGAAAAGTCAAAAAAAACAACAAAGAGCATCGAAGTCAACCGAACAGTTGAATCGGGAAGTTCAATTCTCTCGAATCATATCTTATTGAACAAAAGAAGCGCAGAATAAAAGTGGGGAAAGGTCGTACCTAAAGGTGAAGTGTGCTTTATCATATGTAGCAATTTGACACGTACAGTTTAGCTAAGCCTCAAAAATAGAGACGTTAGCGGGTGTAGAAACATAATTAGAAACGCTGAATGCAACCAACCGGATTGACTTGGGAAACGATGACAGTCATATTAAAGGGTAAACAAAACATCACGAGACGTTGAGATGAGACACAAAGCTGGTAAAGAATCATGGCATTTATGTTTGAACTTATCTACGAAGCCAAAAGCTTTCTTCTAATAATTACTCAATTATGAAAAAGTATCATACGTTGGCCTTCAGATCTCTTGCTCAGGTGTTTAAATGAATGGTTGAGATCTTCTTGATACAGAATAGGGCCAAAACACGTGAGCTAGAGGATCAGGTCTCCGTATGTTGTGGAAAGGAAGAGGCCAACAAGGTCATTAACCGATAACTACAGACGAGGAATGGCTCATGTCGAATTCAAGTAGGAGATGGGAACCGACGCAGTAGAACAAGAAAAGTGGTTGAAAGTAAGTATGGATGGTAGCTAGAAAATGTTTCTCTATTAATAAAAAAAGGTTGCATCATTTTAGAATATTTATTTAATCTTTAAAAATTGAAAAAAGGTGTCATATATGTAATTATATAACATATTATATTTAAATACTTTTTTATCTTTAAAATTTGAGATCATGAATTTGAAGGACTCCTAAAATTTATTGTCAAAAGATTTCAGTTTATTTTTTGTTCAGAATATTTTGTCAACTATTTAAACCAAATATATCAATTAATTTAAATTGTTATTTTGCTAAATAATTTTTTTAACAAATGTCAATTATGCATTCAAAATTTAAGAATATTCAAAAAAATTTAAATTATATATTAAATATTACATAATAAATTTTTTAAAAATAATGAACAAATCTACTTAGGTAAGAGTTATATTATTCATTTCTATAACATTAAAAAAAAGTAAGCATTAGGTCTTACTTTATAAAATATGTTATTATTTTGTTCTAACCATCATTCCTAAACTATGGATTCTGTTTGGAAAATAGCTTATCTGCTATTTTTTTAGTTGATTGGCACAAGTTAGTTGTTTTACCATCTTAAAAAGCTAATTAATATGTTTAGTAAATGGTTGACTTGTTGGCTTATTTAACCCCAACAAGTTGATTTTAGAAAAGCTTTATAAGATGAGTGTTTTTTATGTTTTGCCAAAAATTAATAAGTAAAAAATCAATTATACCCCATTTTTATAAGTTTTGAATTATGTTAATTATGCTACAATGATATTATGGATAATTTAAACTAAAAATTATGCATGTATTCTACGACGATAAATTTT
>JANIHY010000004.1:48859269-48879243 GCA_027479065.1 Erythroxylum brevipes | reverse complement strand
GATTAGTCTAAGGAATTCCAACGCGATTATGTTCATTCGATCGTTTTCTTTGATTATTGTGCTCGGATGTCGGATCTTTTCTACTTGATTTCGTCTCGCCGTCGATTTTGTTATTCGTAATTTGTTATCCGATTCGGTATGTTGATTCGATTGGCTTCCGTATTTTGTTTTCGATTTGAAATTTCGATCCAAAATTTCCGTTTCCATTCGATTCCGTTTTCGTTTCCCTTCGTTTCCGTTTGCTTCGTTTTCCGTTCTGCTTATGTAGTTGGGTTCCGGTAACGGGATGCAACAAAGGTACTTGCATGTTTGTGACCTTCTGAGTTTCATGGGATGTAGTTTGTAGCCTTATAATGAGAGAGCAACCGTCAAACATCGAGGAACAAGGGAGTCATCCTCTAGTGAAGAAAAAGAGGAAAGCAGTGACTCACAATAACAAGAAACATAATCTACAGCTCCTATTGTTGATGCTGCTACAGTTTTGGAGATGCTCAAACGTTGGGAAGAGGCTACCACTGCCAATAGCAACAAGTTAGTTGCAATTGAAAGAACAATGGCGGATATTCACAAGTAGCAGTAGTATCAAGTGAAGATATTGAAGAAATTCTTTGCTGCATCGAATGTGAAGGTGCCATCACCTACACCTTCACTACCAGTTCTCATGTTCTCTAAAAGCTCTAGTTAATGTTCTTTTTTATGTACTTGTCCATTAATGGTGTGTTTGTGATATTTCTTATTTTATTGTTTTATTTTCTTGGTGTTAATGATTTTAGTAGTAACAAGCCAAGAATATTGAACTTAACTTAACAGATTGTTAACTTCATACATGCCTTTTTAGTCATTAAAAATTTAGAAAATGCTACTAATGATCATTTGAGAATAGTGCACATACGAGAATGGTTTTAGTACTTTTAGTAGCATTTTGTGTATTAAGTTCTTTACTTAATGATTATTACTATTGTCATTTGTTTGAAGTTTTTAATTGGAGGATAAAGGAGATTTGCATGAGTGATAAGGAGGAATTAAATAAATCATAAAAAACATCCAAATTGTTGCTTTACTGTGCCTAGAGTGCCCGAAACTGGCTTTGGACACATGAGCGGTGCTAGTAGCCACCTGATGATGAAACTGAAGTAGATTTTGTGTATGTGAGTATGCTCCTCATTTGCATTTAATTGAAAAACTTTCATCTCCGGCAAACGTCATTGAGTTGTGCTAGAAATAAAGTCTAAACATCCTCATCGCACTGTTTTAACAACAAGTTGATAATAATACAAATATGTTTAAGGAAGAATTTATGCTCATAATGAAGTTAATTGGTGTTATTCACTACTCTTGTATGCGTACCATTCATAATTTGATTTGAAGGAGCTTTTCTGCATTTTTGGTAATTACGGGGTTGTAGGAGGTTAACAATCATGACAAGTGTAGTAAAATATTCTTTGGTAACAAGCTATTTGAGTCATTTCTTGTGTTTGATTTTCTTATGTCATTGTGTGTGCTTGTGCACAAGCACAAGTATAGTTGTGAGTATTAATGTGAGTGCATTTACATGTTGAGTGTTAATATTGTTAGTTATAGTTGTGGTACTTTGTGTTCTTGGTTTAATAATTTAGTTTAGTTTTTAGGCAAGTTTGATGTTTTTTTTAAGTGTGAAGGAACGAAGGACTAAGCTTATGAAAGTTGGTGAAAGAAACACGAAAAATGAATCTAGTGCGATCATGAGGTGGTATGATCTCGAGTCAAGTAAGGTGCAATCACACTCAAGAATTTTGTGTTTCAGGTGCGATTGCAAGTCAAGTAAGGTGCGATCACACTTAGGACTTTTGACCAAAAGATAGGCACGGTTGCAATTGCAAGTGTCAGGGTGTGATTGCAATACGCAACTTCAGGGGCAATTCCAATGTTTCCTCACGTGTTTAAATGAATTATGAATGGTTAAAAGAAGTCTTCAACATGTGAGAACGTGGGGGGATCTGTTACAATTCAGTGGAGGTGGACAATCATGATAGCACTATTAAAGCTAATATAAAAGGAGGGCCAGAGAGGAGAGAAAGTAGGATGAAAGAGAAAACATAAAAGGAAAAAGAAGGAGGAGAAAAGAGAGAAAGTGGGAGCTCTGCATTTTCATTTTGTTTTAGTTTTTTTGGGGATTACTTATTATGAGTGTTGCCTAGTTTCTTATTTCACATGTTGTTTCACTCTCTAAGGTGAATCTTGTTTTCTGAACTTCTACTATGCATGGTTTGTTGTTCTTATGAATAGTTTCTGGTTGATCTTAATGAGAATTGAGTTCTTCTATTAAAATGTGCAAATATAACTGACATACTAACATATTAGTGTCTAAGTTTTATTCCTCAAAGGTTATGCAATCCATCTTTGTTTTAGTTATATCTGAATTGAGAAATTTGCATGTTGATAAAACACAATATTTAATTCAAGATTGAGAGAGAAGAATTACTTCTTAAGCAACTTGGTGTAACAGAATATTAGGATTTAGATTAAACTTAGTAGGAGCTGATAACAATTTTTGAGATCTTTAATGTTGTGATTTCGTAAAATCAATTTCTTTTCGTGTAGAATTAGTTGTCCAGAAGGTTTAATTGTGAATGTTATTTTTTTACTTTTAATTATTAAATCTCTTTATTATTAACTTAAACAATCTAGAAACAATCTATAGTTGTGCTTAGCATAAATCCTCGTGGGAACAATAATTGTACTACAATTACCTTTATGCTTGCAGTCGAGATCCGAGTGCATTCTATTTGATTTTATAACTCATTTGTAACCTAAGGTCAACTTTATACTATCAAGATTGTCAACCATTTTCACATTTGTGTATCCTTCTAGAATTGGTTCATCATCTCCAAAGCATAAACATAATCTAAAAGTACCCCATAGGTACCTAATGATCTACTTCACTACTTCATAATTTATGTTTCTTGGATTGGATAAAAATCTACTCTCCAGTCTAATAGCGTATGCAATGTCTAATTTAGTGCACAATATTGTATACATCAAGGAGCCAAAAAAAGAGAAATATAAAATTGAGGAAATACGATCTTTCTCCTTTTTAGCGGTAAGACAAGTTTGCTTGCTCAATTTGATATGACATACTAATTGTATACGAACTAGCTTAGTATACATTATATTGAACCTTTCAAGCTCCCGTTTAATATATTTTTCTTATGACAGTCACAACTTTTTAGCCTTCCTATAAATGATATTTATGCCTAAATTTTTTTTAAGGCCCAGATATTTTTTGTCAAACTAATTGGACAAGTCCTCCTTCAATGAATGTACCATATTCGAAATCATTTTTACCATATCCAATGAATGTACAATGAATATTCTTTGAATCTAACTTCAATCTCTGCTCTTTTGACATATGCTCTAACGTTTTGCATTCAAATACCCTTAGATATGTATAAGTCAAATCCTTCCCTTTCTATACTCCCTCAGTAATATCATGATCTAAAGAGACTGAAGGAGTTTGTTGATCATATTGTTGTACCCCAAAAGGACTTCAGTAGGCTGGACATCTGAAACATGCACTAAACCTTCTCCACAATGGTTTTATTATCATTTTAACAACACCGTTATCTTGTGGGTACCAGGTTCCATTTTATCATGTTTAGGGCCATGACTCATACAATAATCCTTAAACTTACTGGAGGAGTACTGACCTCTATTGTTAGTTTGGAGACATTTCAACTTTCTCTCTGTCCCCTTTTCTACCACAACATGAAATCTCCTAATGTTGGACCCCGAACTTTTCTTAGAATATTAGAACTATTAAATGAGAAATGTGGATAGATTCATGTCATGCTTTGGTGCTTTTAGTGGATAAGATATTTTAAAATGAGAAGAATTAAGGTGAAAGTTAGAAGTAAAATGAAAGCAAAAATGAAGTTGAATTTGTGTAATAAGTTGATGAAGAATATGGATATATGTGTATGTTTTGTTATTGGTATTCATGATTAATCATGGATTATAAATTTTTTTATAAGTGATATTGATTTGAAATGAAGTTGAGAATGAGGAGTGAATGAAGTAGAAAAGCTGATCATAGTATGATCAGTGTTAAGAAAATATTGTGAAATAAAATGGATGGTTGATCTGGAAAATATTTATGAAGTATACTTCAGTCTTTTAGACACAACTTTTTCTCTAGTTATCCAAATGCAATTATTATTAATTTGAATTAAACTAGAAACATAAGGCTACATTTCTTATGAAGAAATCAAATTTAAATTCTATCTTTAAGAATCTCAAAATTTGTCATGAAATAGAGAACTGGGTGTTGAACATTTGATAAATGAAAAACTTCATATTTTGTATTCTAGGAAAAAGTTGGATTAATCTAGGCCAAATTAGACACAATAGTCTCTTGGAAGTTTTATTTTATCCTCTTAGCTTTCCAACTATATAAAGTTTGTAAGTTTTGGATATCGTAGTGGAAAGTTATGATCTTCGCAAGTTGTGATGCTGCATAGGATGTGTGTATGTGACAGCTATGGTGATTGATGTTAGGTTTGCTTCATCTTAGTTTTTCTCTGTCTTAGTTTTGCTTCGTCTTAGTTTTGTTGTGTCTTAGTTTGACCTTTTGCATCATCTTAGTTTGTCCATCTTAGTTTGACCTTTTACATCGTCTGTCATCTTCTGTTCCATTTTTGATCCTTCACAAGGTAGAATTTGTCTTTGAGATCTTCATCAAAGTTGTAGATCTTAAAGTATAATTTCAAATGGTCTAAAAAAGATATCAATAAGTCATTTGTAACAAAAGTTATAGCAATTGCGCCAAGATTAGTATAAAATGATTAAAGACATGAACATGTTGGATTCTTTTGTCCATAACTTATGCATTCGACCTCCGAATGAAGTGATTCTTATAGTGATAGATTTATAAGACATGTATCTACCTCTACATAAAAATTGGTAATTTTTGATGTTGAATTGAAAAATATTGATGGAAATAAAATGAGAGATCGATTGGAAGAGTAGGAATTTGATATTTTACTGAACATGCTTCAGTATTTTGATGATTTCTGGATCAGTAGAGCTCCGAATAAGATGATTCTTGTTTCAAGATAAACTAGAGACATAGAAATGGTATGAAGAAGTTGAAATCTAATTCAGCTTCTAAAATGTTTAAATTTCAGATAGAAGTTGTTCATAGTATACTGATTTGGACAAGAGCAGTCCAAAAATGTTTGAAATGTATCTTTCGAATCACTGAACCAAATGGATTAATTTTGATGTCATTGGAAACTTAATACAAGGGAGAATACTTTCTAGAAGAAAGTATTATGTTAGAATGTTCAAGGGTATTGTTGGTAAGAGACTTAAGTATAAAAAGCATAAGGCATAAATGAAAGGAAAAATGGGACAATTCTCAATCATTATGGACATAATTGGAAGAAGAAGTGTTGTCTTGCTTATAAATGAAGAACAAAACGTGATTAGAAGGATAAGCAGAAGAGAATAACGAAAATGAGAAAGAAAGAGAAAGAGAGTTTAGTGGTTTAAGATAAAAGAAGAGAGTTGAGCTAGGGTTTAATTCTTCTTAGTCTTCAAGAAGGACTTTGGAGCTGTTCAAGAAGAGAAAAAGGAAGAGTAAGAGAAGAGCTTCCATTTAAACTAAAGATATCTTCATTTGGTGAAGAGTCAAGGTAAGATCCTTTTGAATCTTTTGGATTTTTTAAAGGATTTTGGTCCATGGAGTTTAGAAAATGCTTGGGTTTAAGCATTCTAGAATTAATTTTAGTAATTTTGCATTTTGGGATCTTTCTATTAGATTCCTATTGAATGAAACTTGGTTTGTATTAGGAAACCAAGAGGATCCTACCAAAGAGTAAGGAGAAAGACAACCTTGACTTGGATTTTTGAAAGCGAATGAGGTGGGTATTGTATTTATAGTTATTGTGTGATTGGGAAAATTCTTGCCTATGTGTAGATATGTGTTAAATTGTTTGAAATTGACTGGTAGAAAATGCATGATGATTTTTGATTTTGTCATACTGTGGAAGAAGTATGACATGTGTTATAAATAAATTGTGTTTTCGATCAATGTTATGCCTTGATATTTTGTCATGGCATTTTGTATAAATGAAAAGAAAAGAAAGAGCATGAAAAGTATGAAAACATTTGATAAAATGATTTGAGCATGTTTATGTGCTTCTGTTTGGGCGAGAGTGGAACCATTTTGTTTGTCACATGCACGTTGACAAGAGCCTTCTCCTGGCTGTCCGCTTGTGACATATGAGCTCCAGAAAATGGACTCACTCTATTCATGAGGTAAACTTTGGTTTCCTCATTCTGTTTCATGGAGCCCTCGAGTCATTTGTTGTGCATTGCATTTTTTTAAATTGTTAAGTATGAAGCATATTGAGTGTTATGTGATTTGAGCTAAATTTGATGAATGCTTAATTTGCTTGAATAAAGTATGAATGCTAGATATACATATATACATACACATGCTTGACTTTGGGTTAATTACCAATGGCTATAAATATTTTAGCCACTGAGCTGTGTAGCTCACCCTACGCTTCCCTCTTTAGGTGCAGAAAGAGAAGATTAGCGATCCTTCTAAGGCATTAGAACTTCAAGATAGTTCAAGACTTTTGTAATTAAGTTAGTTCAGGAACTTTTTGTATTTTGGAATCATTCTAAGCAGAAGCATTCAATGGTATTACGTGTAGTTTTTATTTTGTGTTTGGTATTTGTAATAACACAAAAGCGGTGGTTTTTGAAATGTAAAGATATTGTGAAAAAAAACATCGTGTTCTATAATGGGCCCAAGTGATTACCAAAACTCTGATGTGTGCAATAATGTTTGTATCTTTGTGACTGAAATGGTTTTAAATAAATCGGGCCGATTTGATTATCGATTTTCGCATACGCTTTAATTGTTTTAAAAAAATTTGCAATGTGATTTGACCATTAATTGTCTTTGAATGCTAGGCTCTGAAAGCGGGGTCCAGCACCTAAAGGTCTCAAACACTTGGCTTTTAATTTTTAAGATAAAGACCCAAGTCTTATATGTATAAATCATTAGTAAAAATAACAAAGAATTTGTTACCATTCAAGGATTCCACCTCTATGGGACCATACACATTAGAGTTCCCTACCTCTAACTTAACCTTTCTTCTGATAGAACTTTTATGAAACAAGACTCAATATTACTTTCTAGTCAAGCAATGAATATATGGATTGAGAGAAATAGTAGTCTTTATAAGTGATTTAGTAATTAGCAATTTGATCACCTTCTTACTAACATGTCTGGAGAATTATTCCCTTCAACTACATGTAATTCTCTAACACACACCTTCAAGTATGTCTTGTATAGGGTGCAACATAATCCACCATGAGCAACTGTCAGTGCTCCTTTATATAGCTTCCACTTTCCACTCTCAAATACGTGATGATAGCCTTCTTGATCAAACCATTATAGAAAACAAATTAAGGCACGACTTAGGAGTACACCTCTCAAGGTTAATATGCATCCAACGTCAATTTAAACTTAAATGTTTCTTATGCTGACAATGTTAATGGAGCTCTGATTTCCCATCTTCACATTTCCAAAATCACCAAGCCTATAATTAATGAAGTATTCCCTCTTCTAAGCATAGTGATATGAAGCTCATTTATCAACGAGCCACTCAGAATATTAGTGACTAATATCGAGACACTCACTTGTTACATAAAACAGTGACACCTCATGTAACATCCCATTCTTGTGGGAAGGTTAAAATGGTAAATGTGAGCGATTAATGAGAGTTAGAAATGCATTTTCATATTCATGCATATTATGTCATACACATACATATGAATAGTGAAGTTGTGGCACATGAAAATAATTGTATATGCATTCATGA
This sequence comes from Erythroxylum brevipes, assembly GCA_027479065.1. Taxonomy (NCBI): domain Eukaryota; kingdom Viridiplantae; phylum Streptophyta; class Magnoliopsida; order Malpighiales; family Erythroxylaceae; genus Erythroxylum; species Erythroxylum brevipes. The sequence continues at coordinate 48,871,366 of JANIHY010000004.1, read as the reverse complement.
ATAATTCTAGGTATAATTAAATTGAGTTGTGAATTTTGGTGAATTTAGGTATAAATTTCAGAAAATTATAGAAAATAGGAAAAAGACATCAAATGAAGTTTTGGAGATATTGGATTGTAAAGATGAGAGTTAAGGGAGTTAGTTTCAAAAGAAACTAAGTTACAGTTTAGATATGAGGGAAGTGACAAGTGTCACTTAGGCTCTTGTACTTTTGCTAGAAGTAGGTTACTGTTCTCTGAGAGTTGAAAAGTTAAGTTATATGTCTAAGTTCATTCTTCATTGTCATCTTCTTCAAATTTTCTTCCTATACATAGAGTTTTCCATCAAACCCTTTCTAAGAGATTTATCTGCTTTTCCTTTCCTACACCAGACCCACTTTGATATTTGTATCTTCTACCCTAAGGAGAACAAGAAGCTGGTCATTGTACTCAGTGAAATGCGTAAGTTGCATGGATTTTAGGGCTTGAAGATTTGGAGTTTTCAATAGGATAAATGTATGCATTCAAATGTTTCCAAATCTTGAAGCTAGTGCTAATCTGGAGCGTACTGTGAGTAGACCAAGATGGTCTCACCTCATTGTTTGTTATTTGAATTCTTGTATTATTTGACTATTGAATGATTTTGTAAATATGATTGATTATGTTGAGTTTCGGATAGGAGGTCCGATGATTGTGATGGTTGACTTGGATATTGAAGTGCTACTTGAATGTGAATTGGATGAACTAAGTGTATTGAAGTGAATGCTAAGTGCTTTCGAAATGTGTAATCGCGTGTAAGTGAAAGTGTGAATTCTCAACTATACGTTGAATGCCAGAGTTCGGTCCGATGATAAGCGAATATGATTGATTAAGAGCATGCAAATATGAGTGATGCATTTGATTTCATGAATGCATGGAACATAATGGATATTGTGACCAGAGTAGCCATCGATCAGAGCTTAAAGCTCAACGAGTGAAAATGAGCCTCGAGCTTGAAAGTGATTCAAAGCCTCAGGCTCAACATTTAATGAATCCTATAAGGAACAGTTATTAATGATCCTTATAAGGGACAGTTATCAATGAGCCCTATAAGGGACAGTTTAGGCACTCGATCACAACAAAAAAGAAAAGAAAAGTGGGTTTCATGTGCATTGCATATGCATAATGTAAATGATTAAATTGCATTGAATGTGAAATGTGAAATGATGTGAATGTAAATTATGTGTTATATGATTGGGTGAGTCATCGATGATGGTCACTCATTGAGTTATACCTACAACATACAAGTAAGGGATAGAGTTCGGGATCAGTTGGCGTCTACATTGTATTTCTCTATTTTGTATTGAATTGTACTTTCCGCAACTTTTTGTATTTGTAATCCGAAATGACTAAAGTGTTTTATATTTATGAAAGGGCCCAAATGGCTATTAAAATATTAATGATTGTATTGATGTAATTGAATAAGTTTATGATTAGAATGTGTCGTTTCGATTATTGATTTCTGCATACGCGTGTGTAAATTTTACAAAAAAAAAGTTATACCGAGTTTTAACTGATTGAGTGTTGTAGCACGCCATCCTCGCGGGGCAAGAACTCGGATATCACCCATCGATGTCGGGTTCGGGTCTTGTGGGAGTAGGGTGCTACATTTATGTGGTATCAAAGCCCAAAAATACTATCTTATATGGACAATTTTGAAATATGTGTTAAGTCGCATGCATTCTAGTCATGTCATAGCAGACGGTAGCAACTGATCCCTAGTCTGAGGCACATGAGTATGAATCATACGCATGAACATGTGTTAAGTGTTTAAGCTTATAAATAGTGAAGAGAAAAGTGATGATATGTCATAATGTGAGAAAATGGAGGTTGTGGACATTTAGAAATGAGAAATAATATATGGGTAAATGCGACAGATAATGAATCAACGTATTTGTATGGGTGGATGTATTATTGAATACAACATCAAAATTGTACTGTGGTGAGATGTCCTTAGATGTGATATGGAATTGAATACACTGTCATAAATTATTTAAGGGAAATAGGGATATAAGTAGAAATGATGAGACTAAAGTGTACAAGTCAAGTTGAAAGAAAATAAATCTTCCCATGACCTTAAAAGGTTGAACTTGAACATAGAGTGAGTATCAAGATAAGAGTATATGATTTAGTATAAGAATATGTAAGTGGAATTGAGACTAGAATTTCATAATGATTATGCATCAGTAATTCTGAAGTGATTGAAGTTATACATATGAAAGGTAAAATGAGTGACGATAGGAAGATGAGATAGAAATGAGGCAAGCATAAAAGAGGAATGAAATAGACATAATTGACTTTACAAGAGATGAATGATGTGTAGTAAGGAGAAAGTTAGAAATACATAAAAGATTGGGTTTTATCCAAGAATGAGAAAGAGGTAAGCGAAAGCCCCCAAGGTTAAGTTAATATGTTATCGTGAGTACATATTTGATAGTGGGATTATCACGACAAGTGAGAATATTTGGCACATATGTATTATTTTTGTGGGATAGTATTGGAAGCAATCTAAGAGTTATTGAGTATTGATAGTCATAGTTCCCATAGTTCAAAGTCTAAAATGAATTAAAGCAATACATGAAAGTGCTATTTGTGATCAATGGAAGATAGATTAAGGTTATTAATGATGTTACTATGGGTGATGACATTTGTGAAAAAGAATAAGGACACGATTGTGGCACAGTCCCCACGATTGAGGACTGATACAAAAGGAGAATTATTGTTTGGAATCAAATGAAATTACGGTGTCCTAAATATAAGTTATGATAGAAACTAATCTCCTAAAGGTGATTAAGAATGTCTGATCAGTAATGATGATAACAGTGGATTGATAAAGGGTACATGAACAATATAGATGATTGTAGCAAGAAGTTAGGTTAAGTAGATCAGATAGTTTATTTTTAAGAATGATCAATGAAGAAACAAATCATAAATGAATATGTGATGAGTCAAAAGTGAATATTGGAGTCATATCCCTAACGGCGACTCAAGCATAAGAGGTAGAAAATGCTACTGAGAGTGTATGCATTTTGTTGATGTAAAGCATCCCAATAAGTGATGGATTCTTAAAAATTGAGGTGACATTAAGTATAAAAGATACAAGTCAGATTTGGTGAATAGGCTACTAACATAGGAAATTGAGATATCAAATAAATTGAAATGTGTGGAGAAATTGGTATGAATAAGCAGACATTGGAAAAAGTCAATGTGAAATCTAAGGAAGTCTAAAGGATGGAGAAAATTATTCAAGAAAGATAAGTCAAATGGGAAATTGAAAATAACATGAGATAATATTACCTCATTGAATAACTAGTGACTTAAGGAATTACGAGAACTAATCAAGGGCATATGGAGTTTTGGCAATAATTGTTTGAATCAACAAATGCCCCTAACAGTATCATGACAATGAAGATTAAAGTGATTCAAGAAAATTGTATCAATTAGTGACTATGATCATAGAAGATATTTGGAGAGTATTCGAAAAGTGAAGAGAATATTTTTGGACATTTGAGGAAAATCTTTCATATCATGAAGGTAGAAACAATTATATGCCAAGTTTAATGAGAGTGAATCCTAGCTTGATCAAATAAAATGTGAGTTGTATAATATCTGAACACGGCATATTGGGAAACCTAAAGAAAATAAAGGTGATGAAATAGTGAGAAACCATAAGGAATATATGAGAGATCCAGAGTTCTTTAGAACTAGCTATATGTTGGATACTACTAGGGGCTATTAAAGAGTTTTTAATGATCTTAGCCTTTGACAGAAATGTTTGAGGAAAAATATGTAAATCATATGAGTGATGAATGTAAAAAGAATTTTTTAGGAGTTATAACACCAATGATAATAGTATCATTGGGAATTGGAGTTTTGTAGTATGCAAAGATGTTTTACACAGAGATTAGGATGTGATCTAATGTAGCAAAATAAAGTGAGTTTGTATACATATAGACAATTATAGCCTCATGAGTTGAATTTTAGTATATGATTTGAAACCTACTGTAATAGTGATTGTTTTGAAAGCATGAAGACATTATTGTACAGAAACATTTTAGATATATACATATATATGAATATATAGATCAGTAGAGATTGAAGTGATTATTGAGTTTGAAAAAAATGAAAGGATTGTACAAATGAGTACTTCCCAATAAAGCTAGTGTTATAATCTGATGCATTGAACAAAAAACTCCATAATAGTGTATTACAAATTTTGATATTAAGGTCACCAATTCTAGTGCAATAATGAGAATAAAATGTCGAGTTGAATTTTAGGGTTAAATGAAGTAGTATTGGCCTCATTGAAATTTAAGATTGGTTTCACATGAAAAAATTTGCAAAAGCCAACTTAAGAATTCGAAAATAGTGGATCTTATTGAGGAATAAAAAAATGAATCCAAATTTGAGTTTAAATTGGAAAGTGTTATTTGGTGACTGAATCAAAAAGAATGTGTACATCTAAAGATAATTGAACGAAGAGATTAGTAGAGAGAGCACAAGTAATAGCCTAAGCTAGACATCCTAGTAGGAATATGCTGAAATAGTATTTAACTGCTAAGGATGTAGAATCAAGTGACTGAGTGTTTGTACTGCCAACAGTCTTAATTTTTAGGGATATTTTTGAAGCTTATATTTTAGAGTTCATAGGAACATGAGGTTAATGCACGGTTTTAATTGAATTTAAGCATATTAATCACTATCATAGTGATATCGTTAAGATACTATATGAGGTGTTATACGACTAAAAGGGGTGTTCGACCTTACACTGAAATGAAGAGGACCTAAAAATGGTTAAAGGCTAGAATTGATTCGAAATACTATCAGTGAGTGAAATGAATCTGTAATAAGAGTTAAGTGACTTATGAAAGATGAATAAGTTAAGTGGATCAACATCGAAGTTATGGAATATCATGAGATAGACATAAGAATGGAGTGTGTTAACATTGAAGTGATGTGAATTATTAAAGGAAAGATGAATTGTTTCTAAGACAATCACCTTGGTAAGGTATGCTTAATTAAGGAAAAAGGATAAACTAAGCCCGATATGAATTGATCTGTAAGAACTTATTATGAGTTGGTGTTATTGGGAAAAAAAAGATGTCTTAGATTCATAATATGTGATTTGTGAATATGCTAAGAAGAAATGATCTGATCTGACAAAGATGTCTCGGACTCACACAGTGTTACATGGATATGTTTAGGAAATATCATTATGATCCAGTATAAGTGTTATTAAAACTGTAAGTGAAAATTTTTTAGTAATCTAAAACTCATCAAGGAAATAACTGATATAGAATGATATTTGAATAAGTGATAGAAAGACCGAGGGAGTCTATCGACTGTGGTCAATTGGGTGAAAGTATTCAAGTAATAAGGTTACATGGGAAACGGAGGAGCATATGAGGAAGGATTACCCCTACCTTATTGATACATCAGATATTAATTTCGAGGATGAAATTTCTTTAAGGATGGGAGAGTTGTAACATCTCATTCTTGTGGGAAGGTTAAAATGGTAAATGTGAGTGATTAATGAGAGTTAGAAATGCATTTTCATGTTCATGCATATTATGTCATACACATACATATGAATAATGAAGTTGTGGTATATGAAAATAATTGTACATGCATTCATGAATAATTCAAGGTATAATTAGATTGAGTTGTGAATTTTGGTGAATTTAGGCATAAATTTCAGAAATTATAGAAAATAGGAAAAAGACATGAAATGAAGTTTTGGAGATAGTTGGATTGTAAAGATGAGAGTTAAGGGAGTTAGTTTTAAAAGAAAGTAAGTTAGAGCTTAGATATGAGGGAAGTGACAAGTGTCACTTAGGTTCTTGTACCTTTTCTAGAAGTAGGTTACTGTTCTCTGAGAGTTGAAAAGTTAAGTTATCAACTTCTTCAAATTTTCTTCCCATACACAGAGCTTTTCATCAAACCCCTTCTAAGAGATTTCTCTGCTTTTCCTTTCCTACACCAGACCCACCTTGCTATTTGTGTCTTCTACCCTAAGGAGAACTAGAAGCTAGTCATTGTACTCAGTGAAATGCGTAAGTTGCATAGAGTTTAGGGCTTGAAGATTTTGGAGTTTTCAACAGGATAAACGTCTGCATTCAAATGTTTCCAGATCTTGAAGCTAGTGTTAATCTGGAGCGTACTGTGAGTAGACCGAGATAGTCTCACCTCATTGTTTGTTATTTGAATTCTTGTATTATTTGAATATTGAATGATTTTGTAAATATGATTGATTATGTTGGTTTCCGGATATGAGGTCCGATGATTGTGATGGTTGACTTGGATATTGAAGTGTTACTTGAATGTAAATTGGATGAACTAAGTGTATTGAAGTGATTGCTAAAAGTTTTCGGAATGTGTGATCGCATATAAATGAAAGTGTGAATTCTCAATTATATGTTGAATGTTGGACTTCGGTCCGATGATAAGCGAATATGATTGATTAAAAGCATGCAAATATGAGTGATGCATTTTATTTCATGAATGCATGAAACATAATCGATGTTGTGACCAGAGTAGCCACCGATCAGAGCTTAAAGCTCAACGAGTGAAAGTGAGCCTCGAGCTCGAAAGTGATTCAGAGCCTCAGGCTCAACGTTTAATGAGCCCTATAAGGGATAGTTATTAATGAGCCCTATAAGGGATAGTTATCAATGAGCTCTATAAGGGACAATTTAGGCACTCGGTCACAACAAAATAATAAATGAAAAGTGGGTTTCATGTGCACTGCATATGCATAATGTAAATGATTAAATTGCATTGAATATGAAATGTGAAATGATGTGAATGTAAATTATGTGTTATGTGATTGGGTGAGCCATCGATGATGGTCACTCATTGAGTTCGCAAATCTCACCTAAAATTTGCAAATATTTTTCAGGATCGAAAAAATACCCAGTTGGGCAATCGGGAGTATACCTACAACATACAAGTAAGGGAAAGAGGTCGGGATCAGTTGGCGTCTACATTGTATTTCTCTAGTTTGTATTGAATTGTATTTTTCGTAACTTTTTGTATTTGTAATCCGAAATGACTAAAGTGTTTTATATTTGTGAAATGGCCCAAATGACTATTAAAATATTAATGATTGTATTGATGCAATTGAATAAGTTTATGATTTGAATGGGTCATTTCGATTATTGATTTCTGCATATGCATGTGTAAATTTTACAAAAACAATTATACCGAGTTTTGACTGATTGAGTGTTCTAGCACGCCACCCTTGCAGGGAACGAACTTGGATATCACTCATCGATGCTGGGTTCAGGTCTTGTAGTAGTCGAGTGCTACACCTCATCATTTGTGCTTAAGGTTGTTACTATAGTGTTACTGCCATCTCCATCTTTTTGGTTGTCTTGCTTCTTCTAATCTCTCTTTCACTTACAGTAGAACCTTTTTATATGACAAGTTTGGTGCAATAGTAACATTTCCTAGTCTCCTTGTTATCTCTAGACTTAGGCATATTTTAAGACTTTCGATGCCTTTAAAACCTCGACTTTTACTTCTTGATCTATTTTCTACCATAATAGCCTATATTATCAACACTAATTTTGTTCTTCTAAATCTCTTCGTTGGACATGAACTTTTTTTAATCATGTTTAAAGAAACCATACAATCCAGAGCGGAGTTGTTGATAGTTATAACCAAAAGTTTCCTAAATATTCAAAGGATTAAGGCTTGTAGCTCGTCATCAAGGATGATCTTCATTGTAGTCACCTTGTTGATGATATCTTGAAAAATCGTTGAGGTCCTTTGACACCAATTTCTTAGACTTTAATTTCAAGTTCAGAAGCTTTTTAGTCAATGAGACCTTATTATGAGTGGTCTTCGTATAGTAAAGACCATTTAATTTCTTTCACAACTCAAAAGGATCCATCTCTTAGTGTATTTGGTTGAATATGTTAATATCAATCTATTGTCTAATAGTTCCGAAGGTTTTGGACTTGATCTTTCCTCACTCTTTATTTGTCATCTACTCTAGCTTAGACGAGACATTGTCTTTTACACTTTTGTCCACATTGATCGGATCATAGCGATCCTTGCAATATATGAAATCTTCCATCATAGGTCTCCATATTGAGTAGTGGATTGACGTCAACTTCACCATAAAGTTGTTGCCACGGTCTATAACTAAGGCCTTGATACTAGTAGTTGTACTTCAAGCAAAAACTCTCATAAGATCACTCAACCAATAACAAATTACATAAATAATAAAGATGACTCAAAGAAAAATTGCACACAGGATTTAACATAGAAAACCTCTAGTGCAGAGGTAAAAATCTCATAGAGAACAAATAATAAATCTATTAAATCAAATAGCAAGATACAAGAGATAAAAGTTTTGATCTATCTCACTCAAGAATACCTCATAGAACAAGCACAACTAATCTCCAACTTTTTAACTTTCTCTTTAAGCTCTCCAAAATTCTTTTAGAAATGAGTATAAATTTACTAGGATGTTAATGTTATTGTTGTATACATATACATATACATATATATATATAATCACACTGAAATGTGGGATCTAAAGACACCCAAAAGTACACAGTCCTACCCATAACTAGTAGAGAAGTTATCTCCAATAAACCTATATGAAAAGATAGAGATATAATAATACTACTCCCAACTAATCGTAGAAAATAAACTTTAACAAAATTGTAGTTAAACAATGCTATTTGAACTTTAAAACTCTTTTATGATCATGTGTGTATGTCCCATGCAATTTTTGTCTTTTAGTAAACTTTGAAAATCTAAGAAGATAAGTTTTTTAAATTGTACATAATCTCCTACACAGTTGTATATTGTGACAGTGTCTCTTAAAACTTGACATTGCTCTGATACGCTGTCCTAGTAACTTACACGGTCGATGGACACAATCATGTCCTTCACATAAAAGATCATATCTGATTCAACACAAGCGTGACTGCCTTCAAACATCATCCTTTAACTTGTATATGGTTACAGAACTTTACACCATCATCTATATGGGCATGTGCAATCCAAATACAGCTATGTCCTTCAAAAATAATTTCATGTCATTAGGATTTTGCCTCAAATTTGTCTTATCTTCATTTCATTTGACTCATGAAGATAACTAACACTTTTGAAGTCAAAATAGTGGAATTGATTTAATGAATATGTCTAAAGGAGGGTTGAACTACAACATTCTGTATAATAGGTTAGCTACATTTTTCGAGCAGCCAATTCAAGTGCATCATTTGGTATACTTTATTCTATTTCAATTGACTAATAACAAATTGTCTTCTCCTTCTTTACAATTGTAATTACCTTAGATACACTTATCCTCTCATCTCCTTTTTCAATTGTAATTACATCAGCTATACTTTTCTTTTATATCATATCATTTCAGTTTCAATAATATCTGATCATTTGGTTTAAATTGAATTAATTACAAATTAATTCATCTTATATATATTTGTTTATAAATGCAGTGTACATTTTAAAGGAAAATATATCATAAATCAATACACTATGTTTCACTTTCAATTTTCAGCTTGTTCTTTTGTTTTCTTTTTATTATTAGAGCTCACCTAAATTAAGTCCCTTTTTTTTTTGTTTACCTCTACTACAATGCAAAGACACATAACCAAGTTAGAAAATTCTTCATTTACCTTTACTACAACACACAAACATAGATTATCACATTGCAAACTGTTCACACCTCCATACCAATTACCAACATCACAATTTTCATTACCACCACTTTTGACAACCATAACTATCTCATCTGGTGAAACCAAGTTACAACAATCCTATTTACCTGTGATTTAATCGGTTACATAAAGAACAATCATACGACCATCTAAACACCATACATCAACTGATGCCACTTTGTCCCTTTCAGTCGAATATATGTAATGGCAAAAACAAGATTGATTAGTTTACTATTGTCTCACTGCCACATTTACCTCCACAGTCGTAATTCTTTCTCTCGGCTGTGACACTACTCAGAGACTTTGGACAGCACTGGAAACCCATTTTCTTTAACAAACCACAGCTCAGAAATTGTTCCTTCACTGCCAGTTCACACCACCAAAAAGGGAGATTCTACCGTCACTGATTACCTAAAGTCCATCGCCACAACAACTAAAGAACTGGCAGCAATAGGTGACCCAGTCTCATCCGATGATCTAGTCCTCTTTATAATTAATAGCCTCCCCTCTGAGTATGAATCCTTTGTCATCACCATGGAGACTTATGACCTACCTCCTTTAACCAAGCTACGTGCCAAGTTATTGCTTCATGAATAACATCTGTTGACTCTCCATCACACTACACCGAACGCGACCTTCATTGCTCACCGTAAACATTTCCCTCTCTCTCATAGCAGCGGTGACAGACCTCTCTTTAACCCACACAGCATGTTTCTGAAGCAAGAAAACCACATTAGTTCTTCTTTTAATCTACTTTGGGTTGGTTCATACCATAACCCATCAGGCCTTAGCCCAAACCAACTTCCCTAAACCCAGCAGCATTCACCTCACTAGATTCCACCAACCCAATGCACTCAACACTTCTACTAACCCAACCCCAATAGCCCAAATCAATTACACCACTCAAACAAATATCCTAATTCCACCTTGCAACCCAAATCTAATTCTCAACCTCCAAAAAATCAAATTTACAAAAAATTTGGTCATATAGGCACAACTTGTCACTTTCACTACATGTGATCTCGAAATAATTTTTCCAATCCTTCCTTTAACCTCTCACAAATTCATCCAGCCTTTTCTGACATATTAATCCCAATTCCTCCACCTCTTAACCTAATGAAATTACCAAATGGCTCCCAGATATTGATGTTTCTTCTCACATGATACCTAATAAAAATATTGTCAACTTCATTCAACCATATTATGGTATTGATCAAGTAGTTGTTAGTAATGGCACTACTTGATCAAGTAGTTGTTAGTAATGGCACTACTCTTGACATTACTTCTAAAGGTTCCATGTCTTTTCATACCAATCTTTAACCATTACTCTTAAATAATATTTTTATTGTGCCTAACCTCAGTGCAAATTTACTTTTTATTGCTCAGTTTGTTAAAGACAATTCATGTTTAAGTGAATTTAATTCTTCTGATTATGTTATGAAAGACCTTTTCACCAAGATTCCACTCCTCGTGGGAAACATTCACAATAATCTCTACCCTTTCAAGATTTCTGTCCATTTGACAAATCCTATTGCTTTTACTACTCAACGTGTTTCTTCACATCTCCGACATCAACATCTTGGTTATCCATGTACTCAATTTTTCATAATTATTTAAATCTAAACCAATTTCTTTTACCCATCTTCATTATAATTCATTTCTTCAAAGCAAAAGTTATCGTCTTTCCTTTCCTACATCAACTAGAGTATGTATTGCACCTCTTCAATTAATTTATTGCTTTTGGGGACCATCATCCTTATTATCCCTTTCTTGTTCATGATATTTTATAATTTTTATGAGTGATTTTATTCGTAAAATATGGATCTTTCCACTAGATCATAAATCTTAAGCATTGCAAAATTTTCAATTTTTCAAAACTACTGTTGAAAACTTATTTTCTACAAAAATCAAAATATTTCAATGTGATGGAGCTTTTGAAATCATGAAAGGATTATTTGCTACTTTTCTCACAACTTATAGAATTTACTTTCGTATTTCTTTTCCTCATAACCCACAACAAAATAGTGTTACTGAGCATAAAATTTGTCACATAATTGTAACATGAATCATTCTTCTTGTTCAGAACTCTCTTCTAAAAAGATTCTAGTATGAAGCCTTTTCCACTGTTGTTCATCTCATCAACCTTTTAACATCATCTACCTTACATTTCAAAACTCCTTATAAACTGTTGTTCAATTCTTCTCATAATCTTAATCATCTTTGAGTTTTAGGTTATACATGCTACCCTTTCTTTGCTCACACTTGACTGATAAGCTTACACTAAACTATATTCCATGTGTATTTCTTCTCATACTTTTTATTGCTCAGTTTGTTAAAGACAATTCATGTTTAAGTGAATTTAATTCTTCTGATTATGTTATGAAAGAC
>JANIHY010000004.1:48794104-48824069 GCA_027479065.1 Erythroxylum brevipes | reverse complement strand
ACCCATCGACAAACCTCCGGTAATAACCTACCAATCCTAGGAAACTCCGCACCTCAGACACGTTCCTAGGACTCTCCCAATGCAACACTGCATCGACCTTGCGAGGATCCACCTGAATACCCTCACCAGTCACAATGTGCCCCAGAAACAGTACCTCATCAAGCCAGAATTCACATTTAGTGAATTTGGCATACAACTGTCTCTCTCTCATGATCTGCAAGACAATCCTCAGATGCTCAATGTGCTCCTGTCTACTCCTTGAATACACCAGAATATCATCAATGAACACTATCACAAACTGATCCAGGTAGGGCTAAAAAAACCTTATTCATCAAAGCCATGAAAGCTGCTGGGGCATTAGTCAACCCAAACGGCATAACTAAGAACTCGGAATGCCCATACCTGCTCCTAAAGGCACTCTTAGGCACATCGGCCTCTGTTATCCTCAACTGATAATATCCCGATCTCAGATCTAACTTAGTGAACACCTGAGCTCCCTGCAACTGATCAAATAAATCATCAATCCTAGGCAATGGATACTTGTTCTTCACAGTCACCCGATTCAGCTGCCTATAATCGATGCACAGCCTCAGAGTCCCATCTTTCTTCTTCACAAACAGTACTGGAGCTCCCTAAGGCGAAACACTGGGCCTGATAAATCCCTTATCCAGAAGCTCCTGGAACTGAGCCTTAAGCTCCCTCAGTTCCACAGGTGCCATCCCATACGGAGGTATAGATATAGGAGCGGTACCTGGAACGAGGTCAATCGAGAACTCCGTCTCCCGATCCGGTGGCAAACCTGGTAATTCCTCGGGAAACACATCTGGAAATTCCCTGATCATGGAAATATCCTGCAACCTCTGCTCAACTCTAGTATCTACAACATGGGGAAAATAGGCCTCACAACCTCCTTGCATCAACCTCAGGGCACTCATAAAAGAAATCATCCTGACTGGCACTGCCTGACTAATCCCTCGAAAAACTGCTCTGGGCTGACCAGGAGACTCTAGCACGACCTCCTTGGTATAGCAGTCCATGACGGCCCTATAAGCAGTGAGCCAGTCCATCTCCAGAATCAGATCAATCTCCCTCAACGACAACACTATCAGGTCTGCACTCAACTCTGCCTGATCAATCACAATCGGACACCCCTTGCAGACCTCTCCCAAAGCTGTAGTACTACCCAGAGGAGTACTCACCACTAACCTATACTGCAACATCTCCCTAGCAACATGCAATCTACATGCCACATGCGGTGCAATAAACGAATGCGTGGACCCTGGATCTATCAATGCAAAAACCTCAATGCCAGAGATCAGAAGCGCACTTGCTACAACATTCGGAGAATCTTGGGCCTCCTGCCTAGTCATGGCGTAGACCCTGGCCTGGGACTGTGGTCGGCTGCCACGTCCCTCCGTCCCCACAAAGGAATCTCCTGCTCTACCTCTGGCTCTACCTCGGCTCCTCAGTCCAGGTCCACCACCGCGACTCTGCTGCACTGTCGTATAACTACCAGATCTCCCACTCACAACAGACTGAACTCCCAGTGTCGCGGGACAATTCTGAATTAGATGATCCATGGAACCGCATACAAGGCAAGCTCCAGTCAACCGCCAACACTCTCCACTATGCCTCTTATCACAATGCACACACACAGGAAGGGCCTGTCCTGAACCTCTACCACTGCCACTGCCAGACTGCCCAAATCTCCCTCTCTGAACAAAACCTGACTGTCGAGATCGTCCTGAAGACCTGAACATCCTGCTCTGGCGCCTACTAACACTCCTACCAGAGCTACCCTGACTGCCACTAGATCTCTTGCTCCTAGATCTCTGACCAGTCTCAGCCTGACTCTGCCTCAGAAGCTGCTCGACTCTCACTGCTGCAGCCCTCAGCTCAATGAATGGGATCTCCAGATTGAGCCCTCCCTCAAATCTCCGGCACCTATCAGCCTCTGTAGCAATCAGGACAGTAGCATACCCCATCAACTCATTAAACTTGACCTCATACTCTGCCACTGCCATATCTCCCTGTCGCAACTCAAGAAACTCCTGCATCTTCATCTCCAGATATACTTTGGGCATATAGTTATCCCTAAATGCCCTCGGAAAATCCTCTCATGTCAATAAGCAAGGCCTGGTGGTGCTTCCCGGGACAGTCTTCCACCACTGATATGCTGGGCCCTGCAGGAGAGATACTGCATAGTCGAATCTCTCCTCTGCATCACAGTCCATCCGGTCGAAGACTCGCTCAGTCCTCTCCAGCCATCCCTCAGCCTCAGCAGGGTCTGTGCTGCCATAAAAGTCAACAGCCTCCTGCTTGCGTAGTCTGTCATACCTGCTCTCCCGTCTCGCGGGAACTCTAGGACGCTGCTCCTCAAATCGAGGCACTAAGGACTCCCTACTAGCTCCGACTGATCCGTGGTCAGCTGGTTGATCTACCTGATCACCAAGGATGGATGACCTATAACAAAACCATAAGTCCGATCAATTTCTACATTTCTCGTAACAATTCAAGCCTAAATCTATACTAGTCCCAATAGATGCCAAACCATACTCTGATACCACCTAATGTAGCGCCCCCTTACCGTAGGGCACACGCTGGGACACCCGTGGGCCGTTCCGATGCATAACTCATGATAAGGGTGCACTACGAGCGAACCCAACTATAATCCACATGGCATCCAAATGAAAGCATTAATATAACAATAATCACTAAACTTTGAAACCAAAACATACTTTCTCATTTCAAATCTTAAAAACCATAAATACACAATTCTGTCTTGATTACTGACTGTACAAATCCAAAAGGAAACTAAAACAACTCCTAACTAGGTCATCCCCAAAAAGGTCCCAGCTGACTAACCTTTGAGCCATACTTTTCTTGCCAACACGCTCTACAAGGCAGGAAAAATCTATCTCTCCAGAGCTAGGAGTCTACTAATGCTGTCCTGAAAAATATTTGCAATGTTGGGTGAGTTTGCGAACTCAGCGAGAAACCATCATCGATGGTTCACTCAACTCATGCATATTCAAACAATTCATATAATATCACATAGTAACACATTCGGAAATATCACATGCATTATCATTTCACAAATATAAGGCGTTTCGCCTTTCACAGAGTCCACATTTTAATCACTCGAATATGCAATGTACATGTGACACTTTCCATTTTATTTCGGTGTTGTGATCGTGCGCCTGAAATGCGTTGGGCTTGTAGCCCTGATGCGGTGAGCCTATGGCTCTGAATAACGTTAGGCTCGAGGCCCTGTTGCGTTTAGATTTAAGCTCTGAAATACGTTGGCTGCATCGGTCACAACTATCGTTATCTGATCATACTTTTATGCATGGAATGCATATGTCTCAATTCACATTACAATCAAGTAATTTCACATTTACACCCAAATAGCACTTCGATATCAAGTT
The DNA here is from genome assembly GCA_027479065.1 of Erythroxylum brevipes. Lineage (NCBI taxonomy): Eukaryota > Viridiplantae > Streptophyta > Magnoliopsida > Malpighiales > Erythroxylaceae > Erythroxylum > Erythroxylum brevipes. The sequence goes on along the minus strand of JANIHY010000004.1, from coordinate 48,820,641 downwards.
TCCAATATTTCGGACACCTGTAGTCCGAAATCAAGCAAAAGCAAACACACATAATCCTCCATTTTCTCCACATGGCATAAGCACATAATATTTAACACATAAAGGTTGAGGAGCCAACTAGGTTACTCACCTCTAAACTTCCGAGCTACTGCCGGGAAGTCTTTGCCACGTCGGAAGATCGACGTTCCACTTGAGCCTCTAAAACAATCAGAATACACAAACATTACTAATTGCACAATTTTCAATAGTCAATAATGCACATGCAGCGAATGAATTGCATACTATGCATACTATACATGTTTATGACATTCTCGTTACTATTCCAGAATTTTCCATCTCAACTCTTTTCCCTCTAAAAGATAGAAATTTATAGACATCATAACTCATTTAACTAAGTTCAGAACTCCCAAAAGTTAAACTCCAAGACATAGGGACTATCTTTATATTGAAATCAAATTCACTATTCAATCGCCATCCGATTTCGAGAACTTTCGAAATTAATTCGTAAATTCCATTCTTATAGTTTTGCAATTCTTAGTCTCTAAATCACAATCAATCAAGAACCAACTCCTTAGGAATTAACCTCAAAAATCAACAATCAAAGGAATCACTTCTCCCTCGGAAAATTGGGCGTCCTCGCCGCGGTGAGATGCCTCGCATACATCGTGGCGTATGTGAGAGCGCGTCCCGCGGCGTGCCTGATTATTCTCGCCACGACGTGCGTCTTCGCTCGTCGCTGCATGCGAAGGCAAAATGCTCGCCGCGGCGTGCAAAAGGAGAATTGCTCGTCGCAGCGTGCGATGAACACGTCGCGGCGTGCAAACCCAGAAACACTCCCGAAACCCAGATTTCTCCTTCTTTCAAATTCTTAATCCAACTATCTCATTTCAAAACACTCCCAAACAACTTAAACACTCAAAACTACTAACCCTTAAACTCAATTCCATCAAATATCAATTATCGCTCAATTACCCAATTCAAAGACAAGAAAACTCATCATCCGAACTCATACATTTTCCAACAATCAAAAATACTCTAATCAATCATCAATATAATTCAATTAATCCACAAATCAAACTATCCAAAGCAAAAGGGAGTAAGAACTTACTTGATTAATCCTTCAAACCTTCAAAAATCACTTCAAAATCTCCAACCCTTAAACTCTATCAACACCCACGGTTTTCTCTCAAACCAACACCAAATTTCATCTTCTCTAACACCAAGCTTAAAGATAGATTAAGGTTGAAGAAGAAAGCAATTTAATGAGAAGAAAATGGAAGAAATCAAACAAAGAGATCATGATGGAGGAGAAGAAGAATAAGGAAAAAGACCCATTTTTTTCTTTCAAAGGGAGAGGGAGTCGTGGAAGCAAAATTCAAAAGGCAAGGGTTTACAAACCAAGGATTAAAAGACTTAAGGCATGTTTGGCAATTCCTTTGTCACATGTCCAATTCTAAGGGTCTAAAATCCAATTCTTATTCTAATTTTCTCCCAATTTTGTAATGGCTCTAATTAATAAATCCTAAAATCATAACTCTAATTTTTCCGTGCCAATTGCCAATCAATTTTAGAACCGAAATCCAATTTATCAGTCATTAAGTCATTTTTTTAGTCCGGACCCATAACTCTAAAAATTCCAGAAAATTTTCCAAAAATCCTCAAAAATATAAAACACATGATCATACACTCCAATTCCATTTTTCAAACCTCTAGAATTCATTTTCTACTCCAATTCAATATTCAAAACACAATCTACCCAATTATCACAAAATTTCCAATTTACACAATTATGCTGGGAATATGTCATACATGCATGTACATGCATATGCTAGTGCAACAACAATCATTTATTTATAAATATAGAGGCTAAAATGCATGTGCAATTCAAAATATGAATGCACTCAATTCTAATTCAATCCAAATTACCGATATGCCCATCACATCGGTAACGAGATGTTATATGGCGGATACTGTGGGCGACGCTCGGAGAGACATTCTTGGAAAAACAAATTCTAGTTTTTGTCAAGTTAACCGCTTGCCCGAAAGCCTGACAAAACTTCTCCATCGTACGAACAATGAGGGCAACTTAAGGGACCGTAGCTTCGGCAAAAAGAACTAGATCATCAGCAAAGAAAAGGTGGGAGAGAGAGGGGCCTAACGGACTCAGTTTCAGAGGTCGCCAGTGTCCCTGTCCCACAGCGTGTGAAATGAGGTGCCCTAGTCTCTCCATACACAAAAGAAACAAATAAGGAGAGATCGGGTGGCCTTGACGGATGCCCCGGGAAGGCCTAAAAGGGGCCAAAAGGCCACCTTTCTAGTTTACTTGCAAAGACACGGTAGTCATACATTGCATGAGGACCCAAATCAGATTAACAGGAAGGCCGATATCCTCTAAGGTATCCTGAATGAAGTCCCATCGTAGCCGATCATAGGCTTTCTCCAAATCAACTTTGATTGCAAAGTAACCTTTTCGCCCTTTCTTGGTGCACAGCGAATGAATAACTTCTTGGGCGATGATGATATTGTCCGTGATCTGACGACCCAGGATAAAACTACATTGAGTCTCCTGCACCAAGTGATGCAGGTGAGGCTTCAGGCGGTGGACAAGGACTTTGGATAGAATCTTGTAGACCACATTGCAAAGACTAATCGGTCTAAACTGATTCAGCATCGAAGGGGAGGGAATTTTCGGGATTAACACAAGAATGGTCTGATTGATATCCGGGTCCCACCTTTCCTTGCGAAACACAGCTTGGATGAAATTGGTCACTTGGGGACCCAGACGATCCCACTGTTTTTGGAAGAATAATGCATTGAAGCCATCAACCCCAGGGGCCTTATTAGGGATCATGCTAAACACTGCCTACAGAATCTCGAGGGGTGAATGGGCCGACCCAGATTACGGACAGCATCCGCTGAAAGCAAAGGGAAAGTTCGGGAGAGGAGAAAACGGGAGGAGAGGACACCATCAGAAGTATACAGCTGGACAAAATAATCGCGAGCTAAACAGGCGAGCTGGTCGGGGTCAGAGATGCTATCCCCCTGAGGGTTGTTGAGGTTGGCTATCTTGAGTTTCTTATGCTTAACCAATGTGATAGTATGATAGTACTTGGTATTCTGATCCCCCTTTGAGATCCAATCACATTTAGCTTGTTGGTGCCAATAAATTTCCTCCTCACACAACACCTGTATTAGCTCACCACTTAAATGCTCCTCCAAAGCCTGTAAGTAGTCCTGGGGATTCTCAGTCATAACCCTCTGAATGCCCTAGAGCCGCACGAGTAGGCGTTGCTTGCGATGAAAAATATTACCAAACTCTGTACGGTTCCAGGTGACAAGCCGTTGGCCAAGGGAATCCAACGCAGTATGCAGATTGGCCTCGGCAGGATCCCAGTTTATTGTTCACGCTTTTGCTGGTCCATGCCTGGAACTTCTCTGCATTAGCCAGCCTCTTTATGCAACCGAGCTGCCAGCTGCAGCACCTCACTGCTTCATGCTTGTTGCCTGCACCTGGAGCTTCTTATTTCTTCTACTGTGGCCTGATGTGACAATTAAGGGTCACCCTCATTAAAACCTTTTTCTCGTTCCTTTACTCTGCGTTTTTCACAAAACTTTTGTGCATTGTGCACAGCGTTTTGCTTAAAACGCACACTGCACTCCTCGAATGTCTTGCACTGCGTTTTGGCTGGACATTTGCGTTTCTTCCTTGCTATCCTATCGTTTTACTCCTTGCTTCACCATTATGCTCCCAACATCTAGTTCTTTTCTTCATGTCTTTATTTTCTTGTCTTTTAATTTTCTTTCTTCGTGCTCCATAAAGATAAGTAAATTTTGATCTTCAGAAAATAACCTAAATGTAGTACTTTCGACTCACTTTAATTTATTTTCTTCCAAATTGCACCTAAAATCATATATGAATTAAAGTGAGTACCTTAAGCATTTTTATGTCAATAATCACTAAGTGTAAATGATTAAATATATTAACAATTAAACACATATCAGTAGGATTGGAAGAGGAAAATGTGGTCTTACATTTAAGAGAAGGAGAAAAAGTGAATTGGGAGAGGAGAAGAGATAAAAAAGAAAAAGAAGAGAGATTTCGGTGGTTGAGAGAAAAAAAAAAGAGAAAAAAAGCTAGAGTTTCAATTTTCTTGACCTTCAAGAGAGATTTTAAGGTTGTTCAAGAAGGATAAATGGTAGAAGAAGAGAAAAGCTTCCATTTGAGCCAAAGATCTCTTCATGGGTGAAGAATCAAGGAAATCAAGAAAGACAAGAGAAGCAAGAGTAGAGACATTTTGAACAAGTCTTTAAGTAAGGAAATCAAGGTGGGTATATGTTTGTAATAGAGTAAATAAGCCCTACATGTTTTCTTTGAATCAAGAAAGTTTAATGATTTCAATTGCATCTAAGTGTTGCATTTATCGCTTCTTGAATGAATTGAAAATCTGCTATATGTTCGATATATGAATTATGTTGATATGTAAAAAGATTTTGAAAATGAATTTTTGTGAAAAGATACATGTTTATGGAATCATGTTTCATAAATGTTTTCGAAATATCTCATGTCTATGAAAAGTCAAGATTCAGAAAAGTGCCATTTTGGGCAAACGATTTTCAATTCACGAATTACATGTTATGTAGGTTTGGTGTAATCCATTCAAGAATGTCACGTGCACATTGACTAAGTTAAAGGCGTCTCCCACCTACCCACTAGTGGTAGAGAGCTCCTTTATGGAGTTCCTCAAGTTTACACCTACGTAAAACCACTATGTAGAATTGTGATAGTGCCTCAAGTTTACGACTACATAGGATCATTATGTGGAAATGTGTAGTTCGTCATGTTTATGGATTTACCCAAACCATTCTGATATGCTTATGTGCTTATGATATGTAGACAAGTTTGATGCATCGTGTTTTGTAGTTTGAGGGTTTGACTATATGATAAGAATTTGAGAAACATGTGTTTTTCTACGACAAGCAAATGTTTTCATAGGTTTTGCTTGTTTTTCTGTTATAAACTGTTACCCACTAGCTTTTAAGCTCAACCCCAACCCCCCTTTTTTATCCCTTCTTCAGGTGATAGCTAAGAGACTAAGTGATTAAGAGTGTAAAGGCATTTCTCCAAATTTCTTATTTTGTAGTTTGAGTTGATTTTGGGAAAGCAAGAAGTTTGTTTGTTCAAGGACCTTTTGTAATTTGGGATTTTGAGACGATGATGTAATATGGCTTGGAATGCTATTAAAGATTTGTAAAAGTTTATTTTTTTGATGTTAATGAAATGTGAATGGTGCATGGATGATGTGAGTTAAAATTAGATATACGTGAAGAAGAAATCAACTTGAGTAGATGATTTTGGAACATAAATCATTGATATATATATATACATACATACATACATACATACATATATATATATATAGATATAGATATGCATGTATGTATGTATGTATGTATGCATAAGCGAGATATAATGGAAAGGAAGATAGGAATTATAACTGATCAAATGTAGTTGAAGGTGATGAAACAAATGAGTTGAAATTTGAGAGTTTAATGAAATAATTTTGGTAGCTGAATGGTTATGCTAAGAACATTCCAAGTTTACATAGTACAAAATTTCAATTCTTCCATAAGGGGAAAATTCATGTTCTGACTTTAGGGGAAAATCTAGATTGATCTAGGATGAATTTGATAAGTTATCTTTATGAAAGTTGTAGCTTATCTTTTTAGCTTTCAAACGCTATAAAGTTTGAAATTTTTGGATATCGGTGTCAAAAGTTACAATCTTTATAAGTGAAGATGCTTTAGTAAGAATACTTCATCTGGTGAGGATGTATCGTTTGGTGAGGTCGCTTTATCTGGTGATGACGTATCATTTGGTGACAATGTATCGTCTGGTGATGACGTGTCATCTAGTGAGGACGAATCGTCTGGTGAGCATGCTTCGTCTGGTGATGACGTGTCGTTTGGTGAGGATGTATCGTCTGGTGACGACGCTTCATCTGGTGATGACGTATCGTTTAGTGAGGACGCTTCGTCTAGTTAGGATGCTTCATCTGGTGATGACATATCGTCTGGTGACGTCATATCGTCTGGTGATGACGTCATATCTTCTAGTGCATTATTCATCTGATCCTATCGTCTGGTCCCACTTTTAATCCTGCAGATGATAGAATTTGTCTTCAAGGTCTTTATGAAGGTTGTAGATTTTAAAGTCATCTTTCAAACTAACTAAAGAATACCTTGATCTGATATCCCTAGAGAAAGTTATGTCGTTGTCCCGAACTAGATTCATTATGATTGAGGACGGAACCTTGTTTGATTCCTTTGGCTCAATCTTTGTTATCCGACCTCGAAACAAAGTGATCCTTGAGATAATAGATTGCTCACACATTATGTTATCTCTCCACAAAAATTGGCAGCATTTTGAATTGATTAGAAAAAGGTTTTGATTGAAGGAAAGCGAAGGAATCTCTTGGAATAGTATGAATTGGTGTAATTTTACTGAACATGCTTCGGCATTGTGAATATATCTAGAAGGAAGTTGAGTATAGAATAATTGTTTTAGTATAAGAATGATTCAAAAAATAGGGTCCGACACTTACGATATCAGAGAATAAAGATGAATCAAGGATGACTAATAAGGGTTCATTGGAATAATCATACATAGTAACAAGTACAAGCTCACATTTTATGATTCTGAATGCTGGGCTCCAGAAGTAGGGTCTAATAGTTTTGGTATCAGAGCAAGAGTTGGGTTCTAAAATCGATGCCCAACATAAAGTTTGCTACTTTAGGTTATTGCTAAAAGATCATGCAAGATGCAATCCCATGGAATAATTCTAGGAGAGCAAACTTAAATTTAATTTAAAAGAGAATTGAGAACAAAGAAATGTCATTTATTTTAGATCATTGATTAGTATGAAAAGTACTCATAGATAGTCATCGTCTCTTTAGTAGAGATTTTGAATACAGTCATTACTCAAGAAACTAAATGAGATCAAAAAATAGTGAAAATGCGAGATATGACCTAGGGTATAGCGTACAATGTCTACTCAATGATTCATAATTTCAAAGATTAATTTATTAATCGAGATGTCATATACTCCTAATAGATATATGTCTATGTGTTGTCGTCGTATGCTGGTCACACTGGTTATTAAACAAATATGATAATTGCAGAGTTTATTTTTAATGAGATTAAACCTATCATTTGTGACTGGGAGATGATGACTAATATACATCTATGAAGGGTATAATAGTTAATGCTCTCGAAGGAACTACCAAAGGTAGTTATATGAAGACAATAATAAATGAAACGTTGAAGATGTAAAAACATCTCTACGCGTATTTGCTTCTTCTGTTTTTCTTCCCTTAGGTTTACATAAAAAAAAAAAGAATAACTCTGCAGTAAATTAGAAATAGAAAGTTCAACAACTAGTGAAATCATAACACGAATTGAAGTACATGATTCTTTGTTTTATATGCATATAAACATGTCCTGTATGACATGATTTTTGTGATTGTGTTTTATCTTGTTTATTTTTTGGGCTTTATGGAATGCCTCTTTCTAGGTTTTTATTTTGTATATCTATTTGATTCTATAATCTTATGACTTGTTAAGGGGTAAGTTTGATTGAGGGTGACAAGCTTAAGGTGTGGTTGTGGGTAATGGGGACATTCTGAGTGTTAGTCACATGGAAGGCTTGGAGAGTGGAAAGTGACCGAGAAAGGATGAGCAGGGAAAAATTTTGGCTCAGGGGGTCATCATTAGAGAGAGAGGATGTTGGGGCATTTTGTTTATTTCCCTTGCTAACTCTCTCAAGTTCAGGATTCAAAGTTAAATTTAGGGATTACTTGTAGTGGGTAAATATTTATCTTCCTGGAACTTAATATATGATTATTATCAATTCTCTGGTAATGGCAGCTGCCATGATAATACATTTGTTGCTTCTCACGCTCCACATATTGTAAATGGACTGAATAGTTCTTACTTATTTCACTCGTTAGAGCATTTCTTCAGTAAAAGAAATGTCGTAACCAAAAGATATACAAGTTCTTTATTATCTAGTTAGCTCTAATTTTTCTAGTTGGTTAAGGTTTCTCTTCAGAATTACTTTATCAGAATCTCCCTTCACTTGAAGTTCCTAATTTTGGAAATGCTAACGGTTTTACCTCTTTTGTTTGCCCATCATTGATCTCGTTTACATATTTTTGGTATGAAAATAATTAGTAGCTAATAATTTTACTTTGTCTACAATTCAAAAAAACGTCGTCTAAACTATTTTGCGATGAGAAATTGGCGATATTTTGAATGATATTTCATAATGTCACGAACACAATGCATGACGTTTTTGGACAAATTAGCTACGTTTTTGTAGCCTATACCCTAATTTGTTGGGGAGTCTGAAAAGCAAGCTTTTAGCCTAATGCTCCAATACTCCATAGGCTATCAACAATCAACTCACGGTTAGCCCCAGCGTAACTTAATATTTAGCTCTAGGTCCAGGGGACCCAATGATGCATACAATGACCTAATAGGTTCAACTTTAATTATGAATTCCTTAGTATGCCAATTACGTAAATTCAAGAAATTGTAATCAATCGTATTTATGACCATATAAATCGCTCATACCTTTAGCATAATATGACATATAGTGTGTTTGGTTGTTAGCTGATCAGCTAAAAATTAGCTGATTGACTCAAATCAGCTGATTGACCAAGTGAAAAAGTTAAAAAAGTTGTTTGGTTATTAGCTGGTTGGGTTGGCTGATTCAACCCAACCAGCTATTTTTAAACAAGCTCCTCTGAGGAGCGTTTTGTGTGGATAAGCTGATATATTTATTTTTATGTCCATTTTGCCCTCGTTAATTTTGTCTCTCACGCTCACCGCCTCATTCCTCTTTCTCCAGTCTTCTTTCTAGAGTCTTCTTCGCTCATCTTCGGACTTCGGTTTCTCCTTCTCCATGCCGCTGCTCCTCCGTCGTCCGATCTCGTCTTGCCGTCTCCTCGCCGTCCCCTCCTCGCCGTCGACGTGTTCTCCAGTCGTCTTCCTTCGTCTTCGATCGGTGGTTTGTGACTTTGTTCTCCAGTCTTCGTCTTCGTCTTCGTCTTCGATCGCTGCTCCTCCTCATCGCCGGCTTCGCTCCTCCTCGTCCTCCTCGTCGCCGGCTTCGCTCCTCCTCGACTTAGCACCGCCGGAGCACAGGACGACATCACCCGGATTGGCACCGAAGAGGCGAAGATCCGATAGTTTTTGGGCTGTGTGTTTTTAATTTTGGTTTCATTTTTCATGCATTTTCACGATGATTGCTTCTGTGATTGTGTTGATTGTTGGATCTACGGTGGATTTGAGGTGAAAAATGGTGTTATTGTGTTGGATTTGGGGGAAAGTTTTGTGTTGGGTTTCGGTGGGCAATGACAAATCCGAATGGATTTGGGCAAAAATTGGGAAGTAGATTTCGGTTGAATTGAAAATTGATGGAGTTTGGTCTGTTTGGATGTTGTTGATTTTGGTTCAACCGAGACTATGAGTATGAGTTGTAATTTTTGTGATTTGTGAGTTATTAAATTAAACCGAAATTAGAATTGGAATAAAATTTGGAATTGTACTAAAAATAAATTTGGAGTTGAAAATTAGATTTTGACATTTTATATTTTGGAATTAGAAATTAGAATTGGAATTGGATTTGTGAATTCATAGACAATTAATTTTGGAATTAGAATTAGAATTGGATTGAAAATTGATTGAATGGAAATGGAAATGGAAATGGAATTTGAATTGGAATTGAATGATATTGGAATTGAATGGATTGAATAGAATTAGAATTAAATGGAATTGAATTGAATTAGAATGGAATTGAATTGAATTGAATTGGAATTGAATTGAATTGTAATTAAATTTGATTTGAATTGAATTTAATTGGAATTGATTTGCAATTGAATTGAACTGGAATGGAAATGAATTGTAATGGAATTGAATTGGATTGGAATGGAATTGGATTGGAATTGAATTGGATTGGATTGGAATTAAATTGAATGGGATTGAATATTTTAAATGCTTTGTATTATTTTTAGTTTTATAATTGTATGATGATGATTATCTTTGCTTATATTAATTATGGTTATTATTTATATGTAAAATATTTAAAAATTATTGTTATTTCAAATTAATTGTCATTATTATTTATTATTAAGATTTTTGAAAGTATAGTTGATGTAAACAGTAAACTAGTAAAGTATACAGTACAGTTGTATAATATATCAATATGGACTATTTTACAATTTTTAAAAAGTTTAGGGACTATTTTATAAATTTAAAAAATATCCCGAAACGGTACCCGGTACCGACTGATACCGGTACAGTTCTGTTCCAGAGCCCAATCCGGTACCGAGCCCGGTACGGTATTCATAACATTGACTTCATCAACAAAAAATAATATTTTAACCTGATTTATATAAATTTTAAAAAGTTAGTCGCTAAATTGAAAACTTTTGAAAATTGATAGTAAATTGAAAAGATGTTAAAAGGTTAAATACTTTTGAATATATTATCTCAGATATTTATGAATACAAAAATTACTTTTTCTGTAAATAAACTTTCAATTAGTATGTAATGATGACAAAAAGAAAGGTTTATAACTTCATATTTCGAGATAACCATCATCATTCATCAATTATTTTCATATATCTCTTATTATGTGAGGTAAAATAATTTTAACAAAAGAAAGATTATATCAATCCTTTAATTGAGGTTTTGTTGAGGAAGTTCATTCAATGCTATCCTCATATTCAATGTCTAATTTTTTTCGTTTCTTACGTAAATGTTGTAATCGTATTAGGTTTTTTAATTGTGCAATTAATGAAGATGTGACTTTTTTCAAAACAAATTGCATACAATTGAGGACAAAATAATATTTGATGAGATTAGCCATCTATTTGAAATTGCAAAAAAGAAAGATTATAAGAATTAAGGAGATTCAAATATATGGTTTTTATTATTACATGAAATTAAAATATTAATGAATTTATCTAAGCAATGATACGTAATATTGGACAGTAATGTTGTAAGAGAAAGTTTATAAAAAAGTTTTGAAATTGTTTCTTGAAACTTGAATTAAATAAACAAGTTTAGAAAAGAATGATTCGAGAATTGAAATCCATGCTTGGTGATTTCTAAGAGGTGATTTAAGGTTTTGATAAGTTACATGCATTGATTTAAGTGTAGCTTGAAAGTTTAGAAGCAAGTTAACATTAGAGAGATATTGTTGTAGTATTTTAATCATAAGCTTCTTTATGGGTGTAGGATTGAGGTTATTTAAGTAGCATTAGATAGTTTAAAAAAGGGCCAAAAACTCAAAAAGAAACATTCCAACTAAAAACTCAAAAAGAAACATTCCAAATTAAGATGACTAAATAAAGACTTATGAATAGTAGTTCAATCAATTAAGATGGATCAATTGCTTTAACAAAATTTGTTTTTTAAGCCTCAAACAATTATATTTCACTTAACAAGGAAGAGAGTGACCTTAACATTGGCTACCAGGTTGAATAACAATATAAGAAGTATTTTTTAAAGCTAAAGAACATAAGAAAGCAAGAGAACCAAAATGAATTAAATACTATAACAATCAAAATGTTGAGTTGTAATTAAGTTATTATATTCTGTAGAAGAAAGCTTTATTACAGTGTGAGTTATGCAACTCTTCAAATAATTGTGTCATTGTGAGACTTAGAATTGTGTTAGAGAAAGTTATAAATACTTAAAAATTGTAAGATTTATCGTGATTCTTGAAAAAGATGAATTGTACTTGTTTACTCTCCACCCATCAAAGATGAGCCATAATGGATATCGAATTCTTGAGCAAGTTTATAGAGTGGATGTAAGTCTAGGAGGACCAAACCATTATAAGGAATAAGTATCCTTTTCTTGTCTTTTCTCTTAAAATTTTATATATTACTCTTGTTTAATTGTTATAGCATTTTTTATATATATATCTTAGGATTATATTATTGATTGCTTTGATATATCGACTAAATATTTGGGGCTATATGGCTACTAAGAAGAGACTAAGAATACTTTGATATTGTCATTTTCATTTTATTTAGTTTAACAATGCCGCATAACAAGTCTCAAGTTATTTATGTGAGGATATTTGTGCTTCGATATCAGCATTTTACTAAAATTAGATTACTTTAAAGTATCGATCTCATAGGGATTGTATTACTATGTCTATTAATCTTAGTAAAATAATAAATAAATTAAAAATAATTTATGAAAGATAATTGAATTACTAAACTAATAGAAATAATGCAATTAAACTAATTAAAACAAATCAAGATGAGCACTAGGGTACTTATATGAAATTCCAATTATCATACAAGATTGGTTATTTATGTTGAAATAGCAATTAATCTAAAGTATTTGTGCCCTCGCTCAAGGCACAAAGATATGGTCAATTAGGTAGCTACCATCTTTTGACACACAATTCAACCTATTCAAACTCATTAATTATAGTTAATCTATTTAGTTATCACCCTATTATGAAATCTCTTTCTCTAAATCTGGCATATTTATTATTATATTCTATAGATCATACTTCTCCTCTTAATCCTTCATACATTCTCTAAGAATGAATCTATGGTGATTAGGCATAAATTCAACAATTAAACCAAAGATTAAAAAAATCATGCATTAGTAATTAAATAATTATCACAAACTGCATTCATAAACATTACTAAGGTTTTAGCCACTAAACATTAAAAAAACTAAATTTAATCATTCTAAACATAAGAGAAAGCTAAGAAGTAAAGAACTAAAAGAATTGTACAGTCTCCTTCAATTTGACTCCAAAATCCTTCATTAACATTAATCTTACTCCAAAATCGTTCTTTAGCACTACAAAAGACTGAAACTTAAAAAAGAATAATAAGGTGACTATCACACACCTTTCAAAAGTTCTATAAATAAAACCTAATAAGAGTATTTGCATTAGGGTTACAAAATAGAGTTGTACAATATTTGAACTTATGATTTTTTATGCATTATTGGAATGTGTGTACGAGTTTGATGCCTGTTATACTTCTAGATAGGTGTTTATTGTTTCTAAAATTTTATGGGAAAAAAATATGATGAGTCCGGACTCACTAGTTCCATTACATGTCTAGTATTGATTAAAACAACACAGTTCCAACACAAACCCGTGTTTATGTTGTATTGGTCACTTCTTCACTTTTCCTCCAGTATTTTACATCTTTAAGCTTGAATCAATCTAATGCCTTTTGCAAATTTTTTTTCTATTATGTTAACTTCCAAATGACTCCAATATCTCCTCGATCAGATAAACTATAGAGAAAGTTGCATTAAATTTTTATTTTTTATTTTCAGATCATCACTTATAAGGCAAGTTAACCAAATATAAGAATTTGAACTTATCAAATTATCTCGTACTTAACTCATTGCTTATCCTCAAGTAATTCGTAACAAGAAACCATAACTAACTAAACTAAGAGTTCCACTTTTATAGTTGTATAATAAAAGTTAACATATATTATAAGCCTTTAAACCCTAAGATTTCCTTAATGGAGGACTTCTAGTCTCATAAGGGTTTATTTAAATGATAACCACAAACATCATTCTAACACTTATTAGTTAACTTCATAGTTAATAAAACAAGACATACATATTCAAGTCTCAATTAAATTGTAAAACTTAAACACATATTAATTCTTAAATAAATCACGATACAAACAAAACAATTTAAATACTATTCTACCTCTATTATTAAGCTCAAATAATTTAGTTTAATATTTTATCATAAGGTATGACTTATTTGAACAAATGTCTAAAATTTTATGTGTTCTTATGAAATAAAACTTACATTAAGCTTGAGAATCATTTAATCTCCACAAATAAAATAAATATATATAAGAAAAAATTAAAATGACTTTATAAAATTGTAATAAGGTCGATGTGATAAGTAGGTTAACAAAGGAAGAGGAATAGGAGAAACAAAAAATATTCATAATTAGTAGAGCAAGTAAATCAAGATTATGATTTTTTTTTTACTAACTCTTTATATCTTGTAAAAATCCACTCTTCCTCTATTCTTTTCAAGTATAAGAAACCCATGTCAATTAATTTGCATCATTTCTTTTTTTCTTTTTCTTTTTCTTTTTTTCTTTTTTCTTGATTTGATTTGTCATGAATTCCTTTTGCAATGCTTTTTTCATGTATATTATCATCTCTACTAATTATGAATAAGTGATTAATTACTTATATTTATTTTTAGGGTTAAGGTTCTTAATACAAAGAAAAAATATAAAATGTCATAAAAGGCTTAAAGAGGTTCACTAATAGATTAATGTATAGAATGCCAACAATTTCGCTAAAACTCAATCATAAATGCCTTTATCATTTTAATGTGGGTACATATCTTACATTTAATCTCTAAACTTACATTTAATGTGTGTACGTATCTTACACATGATCTCGAAAAGATGAAAAGTAAGTTCTAAAAATTCAAAATCAAGGAAGATGGTACCTTCAAAACAAATAATTTTATATGAAGGCATATTTCTTATAGGATTACTCAAGTCAAATCAAAATATCATCACTTAATAAATCCAATTACTTAGCATTTACGAAATCAAAATTTTCATTATATACAAGATTGGAATGGTTATTGAAAGATTCTCTTTCATCTCACAGACTTGTTCATACTCTAATGGTTAGATTTAGCTTTAACTTTGGCTACATTGTTTCCTTTTGTTTCTTTGTGTTTTTCTTGCTTCATTCCTAGTATTTTCCCCTTCTGTATTTCACCTCCTTCAAGCTTGTGTCTTCTCCTTCATTTCCCTCTTTATTCCTACACTCATTAGATCTCCTAAATTCCCTTGCCTCCAGGTAAGTAAAGGCATTTTAGGGAATTCAATTTTTAACTCTCTCTCTCAACATTTGTCTTACAATTTTAGGAATGATTTTTTGGTACCTTTTAACTTGTATTAATCTTTCTTAGCTTTCTCCTCTAACAAACACAAGATAACATATATTGTCAAAATGTGTATTCCTCTTTCCATAACTGAATTTCCACCACAACTTTCCTCCCCTCATCCCTCCACCCCTCCTTGGATCTCAACTCTCCAAATTACCCTCTCCTTCATAGGTTCCTACCACTTCAAACACTATGATAAAGCCTTTGAATTAAAAGCATGTTTTTGGACACCTTTCTGCCTCTACCCTTCAATTTATTCCCCCTTTTGTTAGAGAGGGCTCAACCATTGTCTCTCTCTCCTCAAACTCAGGGCTAGCACTTGGGAAGCTACGTTAATTGGATTCTTTATAAGAAAGAGACTAGCTTTCCCACTGATGAAATTATGGGCAATGAAATGTTGGAGACTTAGAGGCCTTCAAGAGGTTCATTTCAGTGAATATCATATGTTTCTCTTCAGGTTCAACTCTAAGGATTAATGTCTCAAAATAATTGAAGAGGAATATTGTCATTTGAATGGATTACCAATGTTCCTTTAGATGTTGAAACCTGAAATCACAATTAACAATAAGAAAAATGTTCCCTTATAGGTTAACTTCCATAAAATTTCTTTAGAGTACTAGTCCATAAAAGGGCTAAGCCTCTCAACAAGCTACATAGGCAACCTTTTGTGCATGGATGAAGCAACATTAATAACAAAATATATTGGGTATGCAAGGTTATGTATCAGTGTTAAAATGAACTATAACTTACTGGAGGAGATCCTTTTGTTGATATTAGGAACAAATGACACCCTCATTAAGGACACTATTACGGTCTCTTACTAGTGGAGACCATTATTAGTGAAGCAAGGCAAAAAGTGGAAGCATATTGGTAAGGTCTTTCATATTAGATACTATGATGAATTGATGGCTACAAATAACTCTCAATTTGAAGGGTTTAATGAAAAGCCTCCTAAGGATTCACCTATTAAGCAAGAGGCTTCCAATAAAAGTGATGAATCACCCCTCTTGCCTACTCAATGTCCTAAAGATAATTCCAAAATTATTCCTACTCAACCACTAGATGGTAAAGTTATCCAAGCTGTCAAAGGGGATGAACAACAAAATGATCAACTCTCCAAACTCCTGTAATGTATCCTCATGTGCTTTTAAAGTTGTGGAAAGGAGAAAATATAGATGTAAAGCTAAGTTTAGATTAAATACCCTTCCCAACCATAATTTAGGTGATTATATAGCATGTAAGAGGTCTTAATGATCCTAAAAAGTAGAAAATGGAGTGTGAGTACATAAAGTCAATAAAATCAAAGTTGATTGGTCTTTTGGAAACTAAATTAAAGAAATGAAAAAACATAAATATATGGTTATTCAAATCCTATTGGAAACTTATAACTAATTATGATAAACACCATCAGGGTAGAGTAATTGTTACCTATAATCCTAAATTTTTCTTTGTTTTATAACATTTTTGTACAAACCAATGCATTCACTTATGGATAAGATTAATGTGAAGGGCCTAGTTCACATTCATCTATGCATCCAACTTTGCCTTATAAAGATTATCCTTGTGGAATAATCTAGCACATCATAAAATTGTTATGAATAAACTTTGTTTTATCAATGGGGACTTTAATTAGTATAATTTTGTTAATCAAATCTAAGGGGAACATAAGCTTGGGAAAGCTATATAGTGGGTTGAGATCCTGTATTCTAAATCTTTAGATAACATATCTTAATTATAGTTGAAGATTCTAAACTTGGTCTAACAATAAGAAGGGATAATAGTAATTGAAAAAAATGCTAGAAACAATTAAACTTAAAGGGCTTCATAATTTCAATTCTATTAGAGCCTTCTTTAATATTAACCTTTGTTCAAATGCTTCTTAGTGGAGATCTATGATCTCATAGATGAAGCAAGAGGCCCTTCTCCATTTAATTTTTCTAACTATCTGTATGGAATGAATAGCTTCCAGAAAGCTACAATCAAGGGTCTTGATTACCAAGCTCAAGGTTAAGCTTCCTTCTAATTCCAAAAAAAACTATTGATGATAAAATAGGAGCCTAAATCCCTATATTTGAACTTATATAAAGACACTTATAAAGGTGTTCATTGGGTTAAGGAAATTTTAAAATAATGTCTGGACAATCTCTATGCCTTTCACACTGATAATTCACTCAAGAAAAAAAAAACACTTACCTTAGCATATAAGGGTCTTAAAAGCTTAAAAGTGTTATGGTTGAAAGAAGGAGACATAAACTCCAAATTCCCTTATATATTAATATTTGTATGGAAGAGGCACATTTTGTCACTAGATAGAAAATATTAAAGCCTTTTCTAGAGATTATTTCTCTAAGGTGTTGTAAACTTCATGTTACCATCCACATATTTCAATTATTCCTAAGGTTATATCTCCTAATTAGGCTAATTTCCTCGGTAGAGCTTTCATAAATGAGGATATAAAGATAGTTGTATTTCCACTTAGTCCTAATAAAGCCCCTAGTTCTGATGGTTTTAATGCTTTTTTCTATTAAGATTCTTGGGCTACTATTAAAGATCATGTTTTTAAAGATTAGGAGTTCATTACTAATTTAAGGATGTTTAAGGTATGGAATTGTACTCATCTATGTTTAGTTCCTAAATCTTATAATCCATGATCCTTAAGAGAGTTTAGACCAATTTATTATTACAAAACTATTTACAAAGTTATCTCCAAGCTCCTAGCTAATATGATCAAACATATCTTACCCTCCTTTATTAGCCAATCTCAAGTTGCTTTCATTAAAAGAAAAAGTATTAGGGACAATGTTATGCTTGCATAGGAATTGCTAAAGAACTGATTTTATTAAAAGAGAAAAGGTATTAGGGAAAATGTTATGCTTGCATAGGAATTACGAAAGAATTACCATTTTAAGGGCTCAGGTGCTAATTATGCTCTCAAAATCGATATTCACATAGCCTTTGATTTAGTGAATTGGGATTTTATACTTCACATATGAGAAACATTTAGGTTTCCTGACATATTCATCACTTGGATTGCCCAATGTATAACTACTAAATCCTTTAGTGTGTTGATCAATGGTGAGGGTTCTTAATTATTCAAGGGTGCTAGATGATTAAGGCAAGGTGACACTTTGTCCCCTTACTTTTTACCATATGCACTGAGGTTCTTAATTGTATCATCCATTAAAATGTCCTCATATCTATAATGTTCTAGCTAGGCATGTCAAAGCTTACTGAACCTAAATTTAATAGGTCTGACTAGAGTTAACTTTGATTTAGACCAAGCTCTAGCTTTTTCTTTGAAAATTTTAGGCTTTAAGTTAGACTTGAGCTTAGGTTGCTTGTTTTGAAGCTTAAAATTTTCAATGAAAATGAAATCATTTTTTAAAGTTAAAAATATATGTAATTGGGTTTGATCTAGGCCTAAAATTTTTCCACCCCAAATTCTGGCTTGTACTTAACATTCTTTTAGCATTTAGCTCTTTTAACTCATATTTGATTGACTGCAACTTTTTAAAATATATGAAAGCCATATAGCCTTAGATCTCTCGTGACATACCTCTTATAATTTCTTCATTAAATCCATCTTCCTTTGTAAAATGTTATTAAACCTTAATGAACACTTCCTCTTATATTTGTGGAACATGTCTCAAACTATGATTGGGAAATGAATTGAGAACATTAGGCTTCTAAACTAGCTTTACTCTTATGGAATTCTTCCAATCATCATTCATTTACTAGAGACTTATCAAACTTCTTCCTCAATTGCCATTTAGAAATTTGTTTATTTCTCTAAGAGAAAAACTTCATTCAAACTTTACATTAATAACTTTAATCTTTTCTACAGTCTCTCTAAAATTTCTAGAAAATCTCCTTATGCATAAATTACCCTCATCTTTAAACCAATTAAGAAAAATATTTAAGCTTTCTAATAGAATTTAAATGTACTATATAGTCAAGTAGATACTACCTATCTTATCTTATAACACTTTCTATTGAATTGAGAAATTTGAGCTATAAACATAACTAGTACCTTAGTTTCCTCTAGAATAAACTAAGTAAAGATATGCATCATTTAATCATTGGAATCCAAAGTGTTAATTCTTACTTTTCTCAAGTCAAAAGCTATTATTATATGATCATAGTGGTGGTGTTGGTGATTGGACAAAAAAGACCATTTACTTTCCAAAATCTTTAATTTTGTAATTTGCTCCTAGCTAATCTTATTCTCCAACATTCCTCTAATTGTTGGTTTGACTTCACTTCCAAAATATTCTAGACATAATTGCTTCTTTGTGTAGTTAATACCCTTAATTTTTTAAGATACTATTGACATTAGAAGTTACTTTAGAATTGGATCCTTTGGATATGCTCTTCCTCCCTGACTTCGTTCTTATATCACTCTTAAATTCATAACTTTTTTTGTAAGTTCATCAATTAAAATTCTTTCTTAGAATCTTCCTTAACTTTCTCTTTTAGAGCCACCATTTCCTCACTTTCTTCTATTATTACCCCTCTAGTTATGTTTATCTTTTTTATACTGCTATTATGGATATCATTTTACTAAGATTTCAATCCCAATAAATATATAGAGTCTCCTTTTGCTAACTACCTTCCTTTATGCCTCCATTGCTTACCTGCCACTTAAGTAGTGGTTTTCATTATTAAAACACCATAGTGGTGTGTTTAAACATTTTGTCATCCTTTCTTAGCTTTATCAAAGGAAAATAATTAGGTAGTTTCCTCTCCAACTCTACACTTATACGTGAACTTGCTTAACCAATCTTTTTCCTTCTAATTGTTGTCTCATATGTGTAAATGGGGTTCCCTATATATCTTGCTAATAAACTTACCCATTTGTTGAACAATATTATAGAGGTATATTATGAATGTTTACCTATATTGTTACAATCTTATGTTTGATTCTTTCTAGACTAACACTAGGTCTCCACACTTATAGAAAGACAGGGGAGTTGAGAATATGCCATGGACTTGCTTATACCATATTCCTAGTTATAGATGTGTTTTAAAGTATGTTTTCTAGGTTGTAAAATGTGTTATTAGGTGTTTTCTTGGGTGATAATCATATATATAGGACGTAGATTTATCTTTTTGTTAGTTTTTTTGTGTGTTTTCATTAATGATTATTGATTAGGGAAAGAATTTGATCTTAATGCATGTTTTAGGGGATGTTTAATGTGTTTGGATGATGAGTTGAGATAGGGAATTTTAAGAAAAGTTGAAGTAGAAGTTGAAGGAAAAGACCTGTTATGATTGTGCAAGATTGAAACTGAAGCAGCTAGAGACCATCTATCACAATTGTGAAAAATATGCATGATCATGAAAAAACATGCAGATAAGACCTAGTGTATGATTGTGAAAAGTTAGAAATTTTAGTTTGCAATATTTTTATATTTTTGATAATTTGGGGCTATTTTTAGAATATAAATAAGTTAGGAAACCTTAAAAAGATCCTTAGGCAGATCAATGAGTATAAAAGGAAACAAAAAACACAAAAAGAGGTAGTTGGAACATCTAAGAAAGAGACCAAGGAGTCAAAATTCTAGAATAACAAAGTTGTATAATTTTCCGGCTCAAGGACAAAAAGAAGAATACATCTAAAATGCAAACTTCTACACTTTCCTTTTTCTTTCCTTGTTATTAAATGTTGAAGATGAACAATTTGGGATATATTTTGTCTATGGATTGCTAAATTTGTTTTATGAATTACTCTTGAATTGTTTTGTTAAACCTTTATGTTTTTGATTTAATATAAACATGCTTTGTGGTGTTTATTATTTTGCTAATTGATCTGAATCGTGAGGTTAGGTTGAAATATTTTTGCTATGTTGCATAGTGAGAGTTGGTACCATAATAAACATATAAACATTATATTCATAGGAACTTGAAGTGAGATCTTAATTTTTTGCTAGTTATCCTTAGGATTGCTTCAAATCTAATTAGATAGTTAGGAAGAATTTTGAGAGATTGAGAGGTCACAATTCAATTCTTATCTATTTCAATTGGGACTAATTAGTTAGATATTAAGAGAGGGTAATCATAAATATTAGATATCAAGTTTCAAGCATTATTAAATCAAGAAGGTGAAGTAAAAACAAAACAATGATATAAGTAATTCATAAGTTATTATCATTAATTAATCACAAGTTTACTGTTGCTATGTTAATTGTTTAATTATTAATTTTCTCTAGTTTTGTTTATTTTCTAGCTACAACTATTATGTTGTTTACCTTAAACATAGTGTTAAAAAATGTTAGGTATCTAATAATAATCCTTGTGGGAATGATACTATTTATATTGTAAAACCTTGAACCGTTCCTTTCATTGAATATAAATTTTTATGTTTGGTGAATAATTTTTTTGGACAAATAGTGATTTTTTGGGGACCCAATCCCAAAATATTGAAAATTATCCAGACTAAGTATTAAATTCCAATGATAATGAAATAGATAGAAAATAAGTCCGACATGATGGATTGTGAAAGTTCCAAAAGTTTAGGACTAAAATGCCCTTTTTGGAAAATAATGGGAATTAATGATTTTAAACCCATCTAAAAAAATTTGAAGCATCCAAATCAATAAATATTGACCCTAATTCTAGTATTTCATGGTCAGATGATAAGACAGTCGTGGAATATTTTTGAGATTTAATTCGGTTAGTTGGTGAATTAAATGTATTAAAGGGTAATTTGGTCTTTTTGGTATTCATTAAAGGAAAATTTGGTCTTTTTATGAGTCATTAGAAGAGAACCAATAGGAATGTGACATGTGGAATCCATTAAATAGGTACAAAAAAACATAAACTAAGACATTTAATTTCATTCTTTAACATAACCATGAGTGTTTGAGAGAGAGTAAACGTAAGAGACCAAAAACAAAAGTGAAAAGAAGATAAGCAAGTGTGAAGGTCGGCCAAGGATAGAGGAAGAAAAGAGCTTCCATTGTTGATGGGTTTTGATGAAGATTTGAAGAGATCTTGATCAAGTAATGGTGTTCAATAAGTAACCAAAAGATTGGAGGAAAAAGTGGTAAGCTTTCCTAGCTTAAATTTCTAGCTTTTGAAGGTTTTTAGTATGGGATGGATGTGTTTAAGATCAATGGCGCCTTAGTGTTATTTTGGTGTTTCTCACAAGAGAGTAATGTGTAGTAGAATTCTATCTTAGGTTTGTTTAAACCAATCCTATTATTTTGGCCATAAATTGACATACAAACCTCCAAATTAGGTGATTAAAACTATAAATAAAACCTAAGACATAGTAATAAAAATTACTAAAAGAGACTCTGACTTAATTCTAGTTGAGTCAAATTAGAATTTGAGATTGAAAATGGTGATCTAATGTTGCCCCTGTGTTGGAGTAGCTTGTGAGGTTTGGTGCATGTTTCTTGATTTAGAACTTTAAATGGCCTAATTTTTGATAATATGGAAACTAGAGACATAGGAGAACAAATATATAGAAGACCTCAAAACCTAATGTAAACGTCTATTATGTGAAAATTTAGGAAGAAATGGAGGTATGAATTATGGACTGGGGTCATAATCGTGACTCATCATGCATGATAGTGATATTGTGAATTGAATTGGGTGAGATAGTGTTTTGAAAAAATTGGTAAGTTAGAATGGGTAAAATATGGTATTTAAGTGACTCTCGAAGTTATATTTGAAAATAGAGAATAATAAGTTGGCTTAAAAAAGCAAACGAAAATATGTTCAGAGTACGTATTATGCGATTAAATACTATTCTCAAATTCGATTGAACCAAATTTATATTTTTAATGTCTTATTTCCAAATTTGGAAATAAATGCCTAAGTGAAATGCATTTTGTGTAGGAAAAGGAGAGGCACCGAATGTGTGAGTGTGCTTGACGCTAAGTTCACAAAACAGTAAGTGTATTTTAATTGTTTTATATGAATAAGCTCTTAGCAAAAGAATTGATGACTTATGACTTTATTTATTGTATGATTGTGAGTTTTAATATGAATGATGCATTGCTAGTATAAGTGTATGTTTTAGCAATATATGAATTGAAATTTGAAAGTTGTATTTCATAAGATCTGAAGTTACATAGAATTTATATTATTGGCTGATAAAGAGGAAAGATGATTTTTTTAGTACACCATTAGGTTTTTTTTTATATTTTATTATACCGGTGTATAATGGTTAACTTAGTATGGGTAAGCGATGTAAAACAAGCTTCGTAATTACCAGTATATCGTGGTTAACCTACTATGGATAAGCGATGTAGAACCAGTTTCATAACTAGTGGTTAACCAATTGCAAGTAAGCGATGCAAAACCAGTTTCATAAGTACTAATATATAGCGGTTATCTTAAAGTAGGTAAGTGATGTAGAGACAACTACATTATTAGTGGATAAGCAGTTCTGAGTAAGCATTGTAAAACTAACTCTGTGAATTTATGCCTGAGGGTACCATATGACAGAGAAGTTAATGATAAGATATGTTGTGTAAGAAAATTCATGACAATAGTAATGCTACCACTATTTGCTTTAAAAGTAACTTAAGAGATTTGATTTTAGAAAGCATATATGTTTTATATTGGTATTGTCTCATAAAAATTGAAATGAATTTGTTTTAGGTAGGTTTAAATTGTTAAATATGATTTGCTTAGAAATGTTAACACTTATTGGGCTCTTTTAGCTCACAATTTACTTTCTATTTTCAAAATAAAACCTCCAAAGTGCACGCTTAGGGGCTTCAATAGCAAAGACTCCACCTCATGAGTGCTCAACTTCGTCATGTACTGCTTTCATTTTCATGAACATGTTTTGGATTGTATTTTATGTAAACAACACATATATATAAATGTTTTAAAGTTAAATGCATGAATATATCTAATATTTTTAAAGATTATTGAAGTGATTGATGAGATTGCTTGTGAACAAACTTATAAGTCCCAAATTTGTAGTAGAGATTTTGAGATGATTATATAAGTATTTTTGTACTTTTATAGAGACTTGAAAATTTTGAGAAGATCAAAATACAACCATTTTGCTACCGATATTTTTTTAAAAACTCCACTGCTTATGTCTTTTAATGTTAAGTTAAGGCTTTTAGGTAAAAAGGGCAATAGGCTTAGCTCTACGGGAGCCTTCCAGCTAAATCAAACTAGACGGCCACTGCAGGGTACTGGGCAGGTCACCTGGTCATTTCAAGATAGGAGCATGTCATACGCTATAAAGATACAACTCATATACTTGTAGTATAGATAGATTTAAAAAATATTGGTTTTAGCGTCGTTACCGAGGATTACAAACTTAACATCTAGTAAAATTTGATTTATTTTGCTTTAAGGAATTTAATACTTTTGCTGTGAGATTACAGTTGTATGAACACAAGAATAACAAGGACTTCTAACAAGCTCAAAGACACACAAATTCCTAACATCACCAACCAAGAGAAAGAACTTTGAAAAGTAAGATGTCAAGAATCTATAGAAAGATCAATGGCAGAGGAAGGGAATCAAACAAGTCAGCAAAAAAGCCTCTTGAACTTTATTTAGATGGGGTTTAACGCTAACCAACAAGGGATCAAAAAACCACCAATTCAAACGAATAGTTTTGAAATTAAAGCAACCTTGCTAAATATGTCACAAACAAAGTCCAATTTAATAGGCTGGCTAGTGAGGATCCTAGCTTATTTGGTCAATTTTGTTGGCGATATGTGACACATTTATATATAATGGGTAATTAGAGAATGTAGCCAAGAAGAGGCTATTCCCTTTTGCACTTAAAGATTGAGTCAAAATGTGGTTGATTTCTTTTATAACATAAAACATGATGATATGGGAGTAGTTGGCATTTTTGGCTAAGTACTTTCAATAAAAAAAAAAGATCACAAGGATCATTAATTAAATAACAAATTTTCAACAAAACAAAAGGGAATCCTTGTGTGAAGTGGAGGGGCAGAGCACACACTCTTTAGAGCCATGAAAGGCTAAGCTTCCTTCTTCCAATTTCGAGGTGAAATGGAAGGCGAGTAACAGTATATACATAATTTGTACGTATATTTAAGTGGAAGTTTGAATTTTGATAGACCTACACCCAAAGAAAAGAAGAAAGTTAATTGGAGTGAGCTGGAGAGAAATCAACGTCACGCGCGAGAGGAGTATCTTTGGGTTTGTCATTGAGCATAAATCAACGCTGGCGCATCGCTTGCTCAGTGAAGTGAAACCCAATGTTCTTATCTAAAGACTTCTTGTACCCCGCGGGCTCCACATTAATCAGAGAAGTCTACCTCTACTATTTACATACGACCACAACCTCTGATTTTTCCATCTTTGATCGTTCCATTTTTTCAGTGGTCAAAGATGCGAAGGCTTTGCTGCTATAAATACCTACTGGCTCCCTCTTTTCCATTATTTAGTGATATAGATATTGACTACGTTATAAGAATAGAGAAAAGAAGATACTCTATGTCCCAGTGAAAATTGTTTATTTTGTAAAATAATTGTCTGGGTAAACAGCCTTCTTTTCAAACTGGTAATTGAACATTACTGTAAAAAAGAGACGAGAAACGAAGATCTTTGATTGGAAGATGCCAACCACAAGCGATGGTACCATAAAATAAAGGGCAGAAGAAATATATATTTTTATAATTTAAGAGATTTTAGAAGAATTTTTAAATTTTTAATTCTCTTAAAAACACACACAAAACATATATAATATGAATATAATACATAACTAATCAAATGTGATTAACATGGAAACTTAAATTAGCTTTTGAATTCAGTATACATTTAAATTAATAATTTAAGATAAATATAATAAGTTATCAATTTAAGTCAAATTTAATTAGTTTACTTTAACTTTAAGTGTTGAGCTGAACCGACGTTTTGATTAGGCCACATTTGATGCTTATCTTGTGTGTGTTTTGTCAAACCAAAAATTTTAAAATAATATTAAAGGACTTTAAAATAAAATGACTTTGTTCCAAAATCTTTAAAGATAAAAGAAATTTTCTAAAAAAATTTAAACCAAAGGGGAAATTTGTATCTTTTAGTTCACATTCAAATGATTTCTTTTGCCATCTTCTCCACAGACCTAAGTGGATGACTTCAGTGGATGACTTGGACATTCCAATTCTATATTTTCAATGAACACCTGACGATGCAGACCTAAGTGGATGACTTAAGTGGATGACTTGGACATTCCAATTCCATATTTTCAATGAACACCTGACGATGCAGACCTAAGTGGATGACTTAAGTGGATGACTTGGACATTCCAATTCTATATTTTCAATGAACACCTGGCGACACGTTAAGGTAACCGTGAAGAAAAATATATATACTATCAAATATATAAAATAACTCGTATTGCTTGTTTCAGAGCACTCCATTTAAAATTAAGTGTTTATGTACTTGCAATTTTAATTATAATCTTATTTTAGATTAACTAACATTTTAAAGTCGAGGTGTGTTATAATTTTTTTACAGAAATTTAAACTATGAAAATTCATATAAGAAATAAGTTTTTATAAATATAAGGGTTAACTAAAAAAAACTAAACTT
>JANIHY010000004.1:48751822-48762181 GCA_027479065.1 Erythroxylum brevipes | reverse complement strand
TAATAATAGGTAGAAAATTTATAACAATAATTAATAATAATAATAACAATAATTAATAATAAGAACAACAACAACAACAATAACAACAGCAACAACAGCAACAGCAACAACAACAACAACAACAATAATAATAATAATAAGATAATTAATTTCATATAATAAAATTAATAAAAAGAATAATATTAATAATAATAAGTAGAAAATTTATAACAATAAATAATAATAATAATAACAATAAATAATAATAATAATAATAATAATAATAAGTTTAATAATATAATTAAGAATAAAAAAATTGCTTATGTGGAAGGAGGGGTATTTTTGAAAATTGCTTATGTGTTTTATTTCGGAGACGGAGATAAGAAATTTTGTTTTTCGATTTTGAAAGGAACAAAAAATTTATGTCTTTGTCATCTGAAGACATAACAAAAATCAGTTGAGACAGAAACCAAACACTGCGAGACAATAGGATTTTTTTGTTTTGTCATCTGTCTCCACCAACGGAGACAGCAACCATACGCTACGTATAAGTCCACAACTCAAGTAATGGAAGATATACGGTTACTTACACAACTGTGTAAGTTGCAAAAACCTAATTCAAAATATAAAAGAGGAGAAGAATTATATTTGTTTCTAATTCTCATCCTCTTTTGCTTAATTTTAGGTTTGAGTTGTGAGTTTGTTAATTTGCAAGTCAACTTTGATTTCAATATTAAATCTTTCTAAGATAACTTGTTATAGAGTGATAGATCCAAAAGTTGTAAATTCTTATTTGTGGTTAGTGGATTTGTTTGCCGGTTTAGTTCATAGTTTTTTCCTCAACTCGAGAGGGTTTTTATATAAATATCTATGTTTAAGTTCTTATTTTCTCACTCATATTATCTAATTAAACCTGATTAGAATGCTTTGTTGTTGTGGTTAAATTGATCCATAAAAAGAGACCTGTTTTGATTGTATTCTTCTCTTATCTCCTAGCAAAAATAACATTTTCCAAATATCTTAAGTAATCACCAATGAGTTTTTAGGAAGAAAGATAGCTCGAAAATCAATTCATAAATACCATCTCATCAGTAGCATCAAATTGATCTTTTTGTTGGATGGTTTCGTAGAGATGTGTAGATAATACAATCATTTTTCATCACTTTAACTGAATTAAAAATTTCTAATATTATTATTCTCTTATATTTTATGTGTCTATTGACATGAAATAAGGGTTAATTATATAGCACTTTATGCTAATAATATTGATAGTGGTCGGGTCGGCCGTTTTGAGCCCGGACTCAGTCAAAACGATCCGAGGGCCGATTGGTCCATTCTTCAAAGATCAGTCTCATGCCTAGGCCAAATCCAAGTTCAACCCATGCCCTCCTCAGCCCATTCGAAGAAGAAAGTCTCCCATGCAAACACGTAAAGACCTAAACCTAGCTGAAAAACCATATATAAGGTATAATTCTCCCATAATAGAGGCATGCACGATCATAACCTAGTTTTTTTTCAGCTTTTACGACAATCTCACCTTCACCAAATACTGACTTGAGCGTCGGAGGGGCTAATCGGGACACAACCCCCGACCAGCCTTCTTTGTTTTGCAGGTATCTTCACACCGAATTCACCACAAAAGACAGTCGATCACATGGAACATAACGGCAACGTTCCATCCTGTCAGAATCCGGCAGAACCACCTTTCATTGTCAATGAAAGGCTTAGATGTAAAAAGCACAGGGGTACAAGCTTGCTGGGCACAGAGGAATAGGTCCCTTTCGCTATAGCCTCTCCAAAAGTGAGAAGTGTGGGAATATTCTTTACGTTTACTTCAGCAAAAGAGTGATCCCTGAGAGAATCGCCACAGTGAACAATAATTTGACCTATCGAGGCATTATAATGTCGTTCAGAGACCCATCTAAAGTATGCTATCTTTCAAGTGAACACATTTTCAAAGAAATTACCAAGCAATGTATACAATTCCCAACTTTTGCCTCCAAATTCTCCCATTGCATTTTCTGGACATCATCTTTGGTAAGAAAGACTCTGTTCCAAAATTAACGACATAACAAGAATTTTATTGGTTGGCTTAAAATCAATTATAAATTTGATATACTTGTTTTGGTATCTATGTTTGTATGAGCAAGTTGTTGAAGTCTTTAAACATGCTCCTCGACCCTTGAGCAAGCAACTAAAACTTTTGATTGTCATTAACGAAAGTCACTTGAAATGATACGAGCAAGGTCTTTCTATGCCTTTTTAATGCACAAACTCCTAGTAGATTAGGGGATTTCTAATTTCTATAAATTTGCCTAAGCAGGCACTAGGAGATCTCACAGTTCTTTATATTAACTTTATTGGTTCCCCATCATAAGACCAATAAATATTCGACTCACATTAATAAGGCTCGTTTTTTTTAATTGAACTTAGCCCATTTTATCGAATCTTTTGTTGAGTCATATTATTTTTATAGCAGATCAAATTTTAATGCTTATTTTCTTTAACTTTAAAATTAGTAATTAATAAGTGCCCAATATGAATTAAAAATTTCAACATCTCCCCTTGGACTTTTATAATAAAATAAGAATAATAAAGACTAATGATATGTTTGGTTCAATGGAATAAATATTCTATTCCTGGTGTATTCTTAAAACTTAATTATGTCTTTGTTTGGTTAGAAAAAAATGCACAGAATACCTAATCCTAGGATTAGTTATTCTTTAACTTTCAGGAATAGCTAAAAATCATCTCTGCTTATTTTTATCTATTCCGAGAATAAAGTTACTTGTTCATGATTTTTTTGTCTTTCACTCCCGCATTTCTTCTTCATTTTCACCTCCCTCCATGAACTTCTTCATTTTATCCTTCACAGTTTACTCTGGTGTTCACTTCTTCATTTTCACTCTCTTTACCTCGCGATTCTCTTCTCCAAAAATTTCACTCTCTCTTCAAGTCAACCCAACCTTCCACCACCTGCCCTCTCTTTTGGGTAAGTTATTCATGTTCTTTCCCATGGGTGATGCGTTTATGTTGATGGGTTGCGATTGAGTGAGGGGTTTTGTTAATAAAATTATGTTGTGTTTTGTTTCGATTGGATGAAGGATTAGGTTTTGTTGATCTTCGTAACTTTGATCTTTGCAAGTAAAGAGAAAAAAAAAAGAAAAGAAAAAGCTCATCTAGTTTTACTAGAAAGAGTTTTATGTTCAACAAGTCAATTGGATTAGCAGTATATATAAAACTTTCGGGCTAAATTCTCAGAAAGTAATGTTTGTGAATACTGTACATATATATCATAGATTCTCAAAACTAGTTTAATTTTCTATCTTATTGACTTATGTTTCACATGTACGCTCATTTCTTTCATAAACTTTCAGCCATGCTTTTGATGCATCTATTTGCTTTTTCTTATTTTTAGAGTAATTCTTGTATTTGCGTATCTCTTTCACAGGAATAAAACCTATGACTTTTTGTTTCCTTATAACATCTACCACCTTTTTTAATTGTGGATTAATGAAGACAAATGGGATCATTGGAGTGGGTAGTTTAGGTTGAAATGTGTAATTTGACGAAAAGTAATGTTTTAGTTTGATGATGAAATTGTTTGAAGTGGTTGGTAGTTAAAATAACTGAAATGAAATAGATATGAATTTTTAGTGTTTTAATTGACGTTTACCTTTTAACTTTCTTGATAAACTATACAATTAAGTTGTATGCCTATTGATATATAATTTTTCAACTTGAATGAAAATGTTGTTGAATCTTGATAATATCTTTATATTAGTTGTTAATTATCCTGTCCAAAGGTTGGTAACTTGAATAAAATGTTTTAGATGGTGTCAATGCTGGACCCTGCTTTCAAAGCTCAGCATTCGGAGACATTTAACGTAAGCTCTGCACATTATCCTATAGGGTTATTTCCATGAACCCTTATTAGTCGTCTTCCATAAGGGTGGCGTGCCCACAATAATCAAACATCAACATCATAATTTTAATAATCACAAGCAAAACCCAATCATATTTCATTAATGAATCCAAATAGAGTTTATACAAGCTTATTACAAAATACAAAATGCTCATGATACAATTGAATGCTTATGCTTAAAATGATTTTAAAATACAAAAAGTTCATGATCTAACTTTGTTACAAAAGTCTCTAACTATCTTGGAGTTCCGATGCCTTGCAAGGATTGCTATTCGTTTCTTTCTGCACCTGAGGAGGGAATAGTGGGGTGAGCTACACGAATCAGTGGCTAATATATTTATAGCCATTGGCAACGAGCCATATAATTTCAGCACATATTTATACATACATCAAAGTATATATATATATATATATCATGTAAGCTCGCAATTCAATTATCCACAATTCTAGCTCAAAAATTCATAGTTCAAAAGTCATTACATAGAACATATCATGAAGATTCATCCATCAAAACTTCACACTCAATTATGTATCATACTTAACAAATCAAAAATGCAGATATACAAACAAATGGCTCGAGTGTTTCATGGAAACAGAATGGAAAAAATCGAAGTTTGCATCATGAACAAAATGAGTCTATTTTCAAAGCTCATATGCGACAAGCGGACAGCCAGGAGAAGGCTCTTGTCAACGTGCACGTGATGAATAGAATGGTTCTACTCTCACCCAAACAGAAGCACATAATCATGCTCAAATCATTTTATCAAATGCTTTCATAATTTTCATGTTCTTTCCTTTCTTTTCATTTATACAAAAACCATGACATATTTTAAGGCATAACATAAAACACATCATAATACATTTTCAAATCTTCACAACAATTCAAATTCACGCAATTTAAGCATAAACACACAAGTAGGGCATTTGCCCATCACACAACAACTATACACATATTACCTACATTAATTTCCTTGCTTATAGACTTGCTCAAAAATGCCTCTTCTCTTGTCCCTCTTGCCTCTTTTGATCCCTTAATACAATAACAAAATTTTCACTCAATAGGGTTTCAATTGAAAATCCCTCAAGCATAATCACTAAAATTGGTTCTAGAATACTTAATCCCAAGCATTTTCTAAACTCCATGAACTAAAATCCTTCCAAAAATAAAAAGTTTTAAAAAGATCCTGCCTTCATTCTTCACCAAATGAAGGGATCTTTAGCTCAAAGGGAAGTTCTTCTCTTCCTCTACTTGTTTCCCTTCTTGAACAACCTTAAAATCTCTCTTGAAGGCTAACACAATTGAAACCCTAGCTTGTTTTCTCTTCTTTCTCTCCTTCTCTTCTTCTCTTCGTATTTCTCTTTCTTCTTCATGACATTATCTTTTTTTTTCTCTTCAATTTTCGTTCTTCTCTCTTCTTAAAATGCAAGACAACGCTTCTTCTTCTAATTATGCCCTTAATGATTGAGAATTGTCCCATTTTTCCTTCTATTTATGCCTTATATCTTTTATGCTTAAGTGTCTTACCAAAAGTATCTTTAAACATTCTAACATAACACTTTCTTCTAGAAAAATATTCCCCGTTGTCTTAAGTTTCTAATGACAACAAAATCAATCGATTTTGTTCAGAACTCTAAAAGTATTGCCCTAAACATTTTCAGATTGTTCTTATATTGAAATAGTACAACACTATACTTAAATTCCTCCCAGAAATTAAAAGTCTTGGAGACTGAATTAGATTTCAATTTCATATCATTTGTAGTTCCATGTCTCTGGTTTATCTTGAAACAAGCTCATTCGAAGCTCTACCGATTCAGAAATCATCAAAATACCTAAGTATGTTCAGTAAAATATCCAATTCATACTCTTCCAATCGATACCCTTACTTTGATTCAAACAATCTTTTTCGAATCAATACCAAATGATATCAAATTCTATGGAGGGACAGAAAAATGTGATAAGAAATTACTAGTTCAAGAATCACTTCATTTGGAGGTTGAATAACAAAGTTATGGTCGAAAGAATAAAAAATGATTTTGCCCTCAATCATATTGAACCTGTCTCGGGACAAATGACATAACTCTTTGCAGATGTCGGATTAAGATAATCTTAGGACGGTTTTTAAGAAGACTTTGAGATTTACAACTTTCAAGAAGACCTTGAGGACAGATTCTATCATATGAAGGATCTAAAATGGACCAGATAATATGGTTAGAAGAAACCAAATGAAAAAACAGATGAATTGAAAAGTCAGACGAATTGGAAAAAATGTCATAACTTTCCCTACAGATATTGGATTAAGGTATTTTTTAGATGGTTTGAAAGAAGACTTGAAGATCTACAACTTTTATAGGACCTTAAGGACAAATTCGATCATTTGAAGGGTAAAAAATGGACTAGATGATAGGATCAGACAAAACCAGACAAAAAATAGACGAATTGAAAAGTCAGATTAATTGGGAAAATTGCCATAACTTTCCCTAAATATATTAGATTAAGGTGTTCTTTAGATGGTTTGAAAGAGAATTTTAAGATCTACAACTTTCATGAAGACCTTGAAGACAAATTCTATCGTCTGAATGGTTAAAAATGGACCAGATGATAAGATCAAATGAAACTAAACGAAAAAACAGATGAATTGAAAAGTCAGACAAATTGGGAAAATTGCCATAACTTTCCCTACCAATATTGGATTAAGGTGTTCTTTAGATGGTTTGAAAGAGGACTTCAAGATCTACAAACCTTGAAGATAGATTCTATCATCTAGAAGGACAAATTTGGACCAGACGAATGGAACACAGAAGAAGAAGTTTCGATCAACAACAGAAGAAGCAGAAAGTCAACTATAGAAGATATGACGTCATCACAGAAGATATGATGTCATCATAGACGATACGTCTTCACATATTATATGAAGTCATCACAGACAATATGATGTCATTACAGACGATAGATCTTCACAGATGATATAATGTCATCATAGACGATATGACGTCATCACAGACGATACAATCTACACTCCTGAGCATCTCTCCTTATAAGGACCATAACTTTCAACTCTGATATCCAAAAATTACATACTTTATACTGTTAGAAAGATGAAAGAAAGTCTTACAACTTTATAGAAGACACATTTCTATAAATCATCCTAGATAAATCAAAACTTTCCCTCAAATTCAGAAAATGAATTTTACATTCATCCACCAATGTACTACTCCCAGTTCTTAACTTCATGACAAATTTTGAGATTCTTAAAGATAGAATTTAAATTTGATGTCTTCATAAGAAATGCAACCATATGTCTCTGGTTTAATGCAAATTAATAATCATCTCGTTTGGATAACTAGATAAAAAATTGTGGCTAAAAGACTGAAGCATACTCAGTGAATATTTTATAGATCAACTGCCCATTTTGTTTCTAAATCTTTCCTTAACACAACTCATACTAAGATCACCTTTTCTACTTCATTTATTCCTCATTCTCAACTCAATATCATCCATAAAGAAATTATAATCAATGATTAATCAAGAACACCAATAACAGAACATACACATATATACATATTATTCATCAACTTACTACACATATTCAACTTCATTTTTGCTTTCATTTTACTGCTCACTTTCACCTTAATTTTTCCCATTTCATAACCTCTCATCTACCAAAAGCACTAAAGCAAAACATGAATCTATCCTCACTTCTCATTTACTACTTTAATCTTGTATATCATTTCTAATTCAGGAATTTTCATTCATTTGTTCTTTACTCATGACTAATCGCCAAAAATTTCTCACTTAATAGTTCTAACTTCTAAATAGTTCGAGGTCCAACAATTCTCCCCCTTAAAGAATTTCGTCCTCGAAATTCTTAGTTAGGTGATCAAACAAATGGAGGTAATGCGGTCTTATGTTTTCCTCAGTCTCCCAAGTAACCTTTTCACTCGAATAATTTCTTCCAAACTACTATATTCAACAAAATGCTCAATTTAGTTGCTTATTCAAATACTCTACTATCTTAATTGGTTCCCCAATACATCTCGGGTTTCTTTCAATTTCCTAATTGACTTACCTTTCTTGAATGATTTTCTCCATAGTAGTTACCTTTTCGACATAATCACCCATATCATACTTCCATCGCGTTACTCTGATTCATCTCATGATTTTAACTATAGGAATTCTAGATTATCTCTTACACCATATCCAAATATAGATCTCATATGTAACCAATCACATTATTCACCAATGTAACCACATTATCAACTGGGTACTCCTAATAACTGGTTGACAAACTCTTGAGGACTTCTACATATATCACTATCATTTATTTCACTTTCCATACGTATGTTCTTAATCAATTTATAAGCATAAACGCATAGTCATCTTAAAATTATGATATCGAATTCACTAACACAATCTTATACCGGATCATAACTCATCACATTACCCAACTCCAGGGCCCTTGTGGAAACTCAAACTCTTAAATCGCAGAGAACAAGAGTAATATAAGAATATAATCAAACCTTTAAACTGTTTTTATAATTAATTATTTTCTAGCAGCAGACAAATATCATTAAGCTAAAAAATAAGAAAGAAAGAACTTGACTTTGGGAAATATGGGGGATCAACGTATCAATACAGTGCTAGCAGAGAGGAACGTTAGCTTGTATTTCTTTTACTTAATTGAATTTTTTGGACATTCTCCAAATTCTATCACAGTTTATTATAAGTTTATATGGTCTATTAACAAGGATATTCCCTAATTATTATCAAATAAAAAGTATTTAGTCCTTAATTTCTCTCTCAATGTTTGTATGTTTAATCATAATCTTAGCTTATTTCTATATAATATTACACAAAAACACATTACAATCTTGCACACAAAGCACGTTTCAACATCCATATCAATGACACAGAAACACATTTCTATATAATATCACAACCTTAGCTTATTTCAACATCCACATCAACGACAGAAACACAAGGATTAACTTCAAAATCTGTAAGAAGGCCGCGCTCGAGACCCACAACAAGGTCGTCCTTATTGAGTCGACGACCATCTGTTATCACCACTGTTATTACCAACATTAACGACATTGATACAACCATATTTCCCAAAGTCGAACTCCCCATTTCTGATGTTGTCTTTGTTTCTTTCTTTTTTTTTACCAAAGTCACCTTGTGTTGGATCAAACATAGGTTAGTTGGATCACCTTCTCCTTCTCTGAGTCAGTGATGAAGTACATAGTTGCGTACTATTTATTGAGGACGTCCTCGGGTCCTTTAACCGTCAAGCAAGTGGCCATTGGGAATAAATATATTTATATATATGTCAACCAAGCGACCGGCCATTAGGAATATATATATTTATATATATGTCAAGCAAGAGGCAATATATTATATTGTATATATTTATTTTACCCTTTATAATATTGGGGAAATAAGATATTAAAGCACCGATCCTTTAGGACTTTTAACCTTCTGTACTTTTCACCTTCCCTCTGCTCTTCATACAGGTTTTGCTACTGCTCTTCAATCATCAGGTGCTGCTGGTTTCAAGTCGTTCACGTACAGGTTTTGTTGCTGCTCTTCAATCGTCAGGTGCTACTGCTCTTCATACTTGTGCTGCCTTGCTTGGATAACGTCGTCACGTATATTATTTCACGTCGCTCACGTTAAGTTTCACGTCGTTTACTTATGTTCGATGTCTTCTTTGAACCTTATGCACCTCACGTATATTATTGTTTCAAGTTATTTATCTTTATGAAATCCTCTAATGCAAGCTTAACCATCTGCAACTTTCTCATTAGCTAACTTTCTAACTCCAAATCTATATGAATGATACCTCTCTCTGTATTGAACGTTACAACTTTCCAATCCTTATAACTTTCTCACATGAAGCCTATATGAATGCTACCTCTCTCTCGCTTGAACGTTATAATGAATGTATTTGTGCTACTCTATTGTTTTGCTTATATTTATTAACTTTTCCCCTTATAGATAGCCACATTATTAAGTTGGTTATTTGTTTTAGCCACTGGTACCATTTCATTCATGGTTTCCTCATCTCCCATACTCTCATCGTAATTACGAGTTATAACCTTTTCCCTATCCATCCCTGGTTTAATAATAAAAAAAGAAAACAAAACCTTTTCCCTGTAGCTCTCTACACTTGAAATTACCAATTATCTAAGATGAACTTTGATTGCTTTGCGATTTCTACATATTTTCTGTTGAACAACGTTTGAAAAGAAGCGATAAAACTGCAAAACATGGGATATTTCAATACATGAATGTTTGATGGGGTTGTTTGAGAATCAATGTAACATCCCATCACCGATGGGAAAGGTATTTGAGTAAATTGGGACGGGTCAGGAGTATGGAATTTTATCTCGGCATAAACATACAACATATAGCCTCTATGATTGATGGTTTGTTGCACTTGCACATGGTATACATG
>JANIHY010000004.1:48739838-48751722 GCA_027479065.1 Erythroxylum brevipes | reverse complement strand
TAAATGCTATAATAAACTCAACAACAACATTCTATCAATGTCATGGAAAACTTATCTATAACATTTTTAAAATGTTATAAAATTCATATCTACTACATGTTAATGATGTTGCAAAAAATTAATATATAACAGTGTCAAAATGTTACAAATAGTTAATTAATAACATTTATAAAATATAATATAAAATCATTTTGTAGCTATCAATAAATGTCATATTAAACTCGACAATAACATGTCAAAACTGTTACTAAAGCATCATATCTTTAGTAACATGGGCTGTCATAGCATACTCATTAGTGTTACCATTCATATTTAATAACACTTATCACCTGTTACCATATGTCATTTTTGTTGTAGTGTTTGTTTTATTAATAATAAATGTTTTCATTACAAAACTGTAACTGGAAGAAGATTAAGTTACATGTAAATACACTTGCTTTCTAGGGCACTATATTTACATAACTCCAACAGTTAAAATATGTTCGAAACACTTTAGATTATTATTGATTATCAAAGTAAACTAGTAAGCAGAATGATGAAAGTTATAATAAACTTAATTTATAAGACATATTTTAGTAATCATTTAGATAGTTAATTTGATTGAAAAATGTATATTATTTGCACACATAAAGCTTATGTGTCAGCTTGAGCCTAAGAGCAAGTACATCATTATTTTATGCTCTTTTAGCCTTTAGTGTGTGTTATCATGCATAGTTGGATGATTTTAGAACTTGCTCTTATTATTCATTTTAAAACCAAATTTTTTAAACTAGAGGTAATAAAATGATAAAGGGACTTAGATTCAACTCTTTGTTTTAGCCTATTTTCTTTTATTATTATCCAATCTATTTTTATCCTTAAGGAGTATCCACTTTTGATACTTAACCTTTTTCTTGATTGATTATAACCACATTGATAGCGTTTACCCTATTTTTTTTGGAATACCTTTCATCATTTTTAAACCCCTAGAGGAATATGCATTTACTTGATTACTTACGACTTAGGTTATATTGAGAATGTTAAAGTAAAGGTCTAATATTTCTATGATTTTTGGTATATAGTGATTGTGAAATTTGGTTATTCTCAAGCGCTTCCTTTGTATAATTTCATATTCTCTCCAAAGTTGCTCAAAGAAGTTCAAAAGTTGAAAATTATTTGTTGTGAGCATATTAAAGAAAAAAGAGAGAAAAGTTGTCATATTTGTTGGAGAGTAAGAAGAGTTATACCAATGAATTTAATGTTTGAAGGACGTATGCTATGAAGAACCAAGTTGTATTCAATCTTCTTTATGTGAATTTCCTTCAATCTTATTACCCTTTTTAGTTATACTTACCATACCTTTACCCTTGCCTCATTACATCCTATTTAAAAAAGCTTTTGATTTTTGTTTCTTGTTGACTTATAAGTGGTGGAGATGTGATTTTATTACAAGATTATGGTTAAAAAACCTTTTTATATAATGATTTGAGAGATTTCTTTACTTTAACCTTAACCACTTTGAGTGTAAAGAGTGAATCCTTGCTGAGGTGTAGAATTTTTTTCTTTTGATTTTAAAAGGATTATCAATATAATTACTATTGATATTGACTTATAAAAGTTGGTTATAGGATAACTTGAATCTAATTGTATGTTAATTTGATTAATATGATATGATGATTTAAGGTGTGGATAAATAAGTTGATGTTAATAAGGGATGGATGCTTTTAAAATTGATGATTTAGATTATATTTTGTTTGAGGACAAGCAAAATTTTAAGTGTGGGAATGCTTAATAAATGATTAATGTACTATGTTTTTGCCCATATGAGCGTGTTTTGCTTATTATTTGAGAGTTTTATGTTATTTATGGTGCTTATTTTGATTCAAGTGTGTTTTCAAGTCTCAATTACCTTTATAGATTAAAAAAGGAGAATTCAGAGGAAATCGTGGCATAAAACAAAAGAATTAAAGTTGTTTTGGAGATACACATCTATGTGAAGATTTACATGCCCGTGTGACTGACATATACAACTATGTAAATGGACGGTGTAAGGGATTGTAAACATGTAAAACTTTAAAGACGTTGTTTTTGCTCATCTGGGAATACACGCCCATGTAAGTAATACATAAGGTCATGTCCCATACCCATGTAATCTACTAAGAACATATAAAATCATAATATTGAAGTGTTTTATGAGATATACGGTCACACACATGATCGTGTATAATCTAAAACCACTAATTTTTCAATATAAAAGGTAGTTATGAAGGGGAGATGAAAGGAAGTGACTAAAGTCGAAAGTAGTTAGAGTTAGAGACATGATTACAAACCTAAGATAAGAAAAACATGAAGATTATTTCAAGAGATCTAATAGAGAGCAACCTTTCATCAACGATTCAAGGGCATTTCATTAGAGAAAATAGGGAGATACATATCTATGAATTATTTTCTTCCTAATAATTTTTCCAAGATTTTGATGTTTGTTTCATTTTCTATGTTAAAGAACTAAGTTTATTTAATGCCTAGGTAGGATGAAACATCAGTTAGGATGTATGTTATAATTTGGTCCTTTACTTAATGTAATTTGATTGAATGATTCTTTGAGATTTAATTTTACGTTTCTATTCTTAAATTAATATTTCTAGGATATTAGTTCAATGTTTAATTTCGTATGATTGAGAATGAGAAATCCTCTTGTATGAATAGATCTACCATAATTAGAAATAGTTGTATACAAACCTAGAGATGGATCGATATAAATCCTCTGGTCAGGGTCAAACCTAAAAGAGAAATTCACAAATTGAGTAATGCAATCTTAAAGGTTTTAATTAGAAAGACGCTTCAGTTAATCAACTAAGAATTAGTTATTAATAGTCATAAGATAGGAATTGACACCGTCCAATGATCAATAGTTGAATTGGATGATAAAAGGTTAATACTTAAGAGATCCTAGGGGGATTCATTACCTAGGTACTAGTTATTTGATATTGGATTAATCTTTGTGTTATGATTGTCTTTATTCATTATTTTATTAAGTTCTAGTTTTGTTTAGTTTTAAATCAAACTATCATCTTATTCGATGATTAGATAATAGAAAAGAGGCCACAACTAGTAGTTGTAATCTTTGTAATATCAACCCATACTTGTCAGTGCTAACTATAGCTATATCATGCACATTATATATCAATCAATAAGTTCTCATAATTGTTATAATCAATCTTAATAAGATATTTCTCTACATAGTTAACACCCCAATTTCACTAACTTGATCACTATAGTATCTTTGCTAAGAACACTCATGACACTCTAATTAATTCTTTTATAAACCAATAGGCCTAAGATCGATCTAAAATACTTACTCTAAATTCATTCTACATCAATAGTCTAATACAATATAATTCGGCCAAAATATACCATATTCTAGAATTAATAAATGTGTTAATTATACAAAATTCAAAAATTAATACATAAACTAGAAAGCAAATCACACCAATCTTTTTCAACCCAATTTGTTTATGTAGCACCCCACTCTCGCAAGACACGTATCGGACATCCTGAGTGATATCTAGGTCCGTACCTGGCGAGGGTCGCATATTAACACACTCAATCAGTAAAATCTCGTTACAATTTTTTTGTCAAAGCAATATACACGTACGCGGAAATCAATTATCAAATTGGGCCCATTTTATTTCATAAACATTTTTCATTTACAAGTGTTACCAATATTTTTTTATCGTCAGAATTTCATTAATCACTAAGGCCCAATTTAGATACAAAACATTTACAATCATAATGTCATTACAATACGAATGAATTCGCATGCACATTGTACAATAATTTTGGAATACATTCCTTAATACAAAAATTATTAGAAAATTTTATAAAAATGCAAACTGATCCCTACCTTTACCTCTTACTTGAATGCAGTGGTTATACTCTTGTTTGCCCAACGGGGTAACTCGTCTGAGCCTAAAAAATATTGCAAATTTTGGTTGAGTTTTGCGAACTCAGTGAGTGACCATCCTCGATGGTTCACTTATCACATAACACATACAATTTACATAATTCACATCATTTCATTAGTAATCATATTGAATCACATATATTTCACATTCAGAAATCATTCAAACTATTTAAATCATGCATATCAAATGCATAGGTAATGCTTATGAGACTCACTTTCAATTTGTATGCATATTCACTTTTGCTTACTCTATCACTTCTAGCTTATTTCCTCAATATTTTCTCTTCATTCCAATTTCATTTCAGCTCAACTTATCACAACCAAATCAAAATCTATCCTTTTTCACAATCATCAAAAACAAAAAATGACGCTCACGCATATTATCTTCACATTTTTTGCATTTTGAACTTCTGCGTTTTCTTCACTTCTTCCTCAAACTTTCATTTTAAATCATCTTAGAACATCATCTTACAACTATTATTATACTCTAAACTCATTCTTCTGTTCATCTATAAAATGCTCAAAACTCACGTAAATGCGTATATATATACATAGCGAAAGCAGAGTCCTTATTTATGTTTTCTTCAAAAAGTTTCTACACCTAGTTATACATTTTTTCTAAGATCTTTCAACTCCAAAAATCATTTTAACACCATCTTATAACATTTTTATCATCGTCTGAAAAATCAATACATATTGTATACTGTGTTTTTTCACTCACGTTTTCAGTACATGTACATTTTCTTTATAACTTCAATGTGTAACTAACATGATGCATGATTCATCTTATGCAATAATGAAAAACCATTAAAATGCTTACTTGTCTAAAGCTCCGAAACCTTCAAGATCACGTAAACCCTAGCTTTCCAATAATACCCGATCATCAACAGTCAAGAATTGTAGGGTTAGGTATTTCGGTTATAGTGAAGAAGATAACAAAAAGAGATGGTGAGTGAAAAGTGAGAGCAAAACTTTCTTTGTGAGGGTGAGAGATTTTTCTGAAAGAATGAAGTTTCCAGAAGATAAAGAAAAATCTCGAAAAAGAGACAAGATCCACACAATAGCGGGGTCTTTCAAATAGAATTGTATAGTACAACTTAAACAAGACAAGTGACACATGTTACTTTTCCATTGATCCAATGCCTAATGCTTCAAACTAGTCTCTTATTAAGCTAGTTCAACCATCTCCAAATTTTCGAAGTCATTTTCTCAATAATTTCTAAAATCATTTTTTAACAATTCTCCAACATCATTATTTTTTCATTTCTATTTTCTTCCATCAATTTACTAGCCAAATGGCATTTTTCCTAGTCTAATAATATTCAACCTTTTTAGAAATTATTTCAAAAATTCTCCAAAAGTCTAATTTAACAAATACACTCTCCAAATAAGTTTTCAATTCAACAATCTCACAATTTTCAATAATATCTCATCACAATTCAATTATACCCAAAATTATCAATGAATGCATATACAATTATTTTCATGTTAAAAAAATACAATATTCACGTGTTGTGTATATAATAGTATTTTAAAAATCGGACCAAACCAGTCTGGCGGACTGGAGAACCGATGACTTGAAACATGAAATGATCCGATTTAGCCTGTATTTTTTATGAGTGATTGGCCCATTTATTTTATGATCGGACTGGTAAAAACCACTAAACCGGTGAAAGAAAGAACCAGCCGGTTCATTTAAAATGTCTTAATTTTGATGATTTCAACTTGAATGAATATTATGATTAGTGATATTTTTAAAAAATCTTTTTGATGAACTTTGACTATTGAGCTTTGTTATCTTTTTTTTTGTGTTTGGTGAACTTTAAAAAAAGCTTGTATATTTTGAAGTTTGAAGGTTTACGTTAAGTTTACAATTAGATAAATAAATAATTAAATAGTATGTTTAAATATTATCTTATATATATAATAAATAAAATAAAAAACTATATATTTATTA
Organism: Erythroxylum brevipes; assembly: GCA_027479065.1. Lineage (NCBI taxonomy): Eukaryota > Viridiplantae > Streptophyta > Magnoliopsida > Malpighiales > Erythroxylaceae > Erythroxylum > Erythroxylum brevipes. The sequence goes on along the minus strand of JANIHY010000004.1, from coordinate 48,745,822 downwards.
GTCACCGGTTCGATCATGGTTGAATTCCGGTTGAACCATTGACCCTTGGATCAGTTGGTTCTTCGGTTCAATCACTGATCCGATTTTTAAAACATTGGTATATAATATAATGCATGAATATGAAATGCATTTCCAATCTTTAAATAATCTCTCATATTTACTATTTTAGCCTGAACGTGAGTAATGAGATGTTATAGTTTAAATGTTAATATATCAAAATAATTTCCAGAAAATACATGAAATTGATAAAGGAATGACAAATCTTGTAAAGACTTAAAAGAAAAGATGGCAATGAGTCAGGTTTGAGTCGATCCTTTTTTAGCCCGGCTCAAATGAATTAGGTTTGAGTTGAACCTTTTTTAACCCGACTCAAATTAACCTTCCCAATAACCAGTTCAAAGTTGCCCTGAAGTCTAGTTAAGTCGCTTTAAACTATGTTTGTTAGTATAATTGACCAAAATAATGTTATTTTGATCTTCAATCTCTTAAACATACAATTCAAAATGACATCATTTTGGATAGTTATACAAAATAATGTAATTTTGGGAGAAAAATTTTAGACCGCTCAAATTGGGTTTTAAGTTAATCTTTAAAAGTAAACTCAAACTTGATCCATTGACATTTAATCAAACTGAACCAAGCCAGGTTGCCATTCATGTTTTAATAAAATTTGACACAAACATGTTGATTACTTACTTGAAATTATTTTAATTAAAACTTATTACACAATAAAACGTTTTATGCTTCTTGTATGATATATTTAAAATGAAAATTCTACATATAGTTAGAATAAAATGCAAAAAGGATAACATATACACTTATTTTCATTTAAATTTTCTCAATACTTTATGGATTTATTTCCTAATTTTGTAACATCTAATTATTAATTGAAAGTTGCTCAATCTACATTGAATTGAAAGCGGACGTTTCCATACTCGACGAATTTAATGTCTACAAAATCGTACCCTTTTCTTCATTTGAATGTTTTTATAGGCATTTCAACTTTTCCTTTTGGATTGTATGTAGCTTCAGTTTTAAATTTAAGAAGTACATGGTTAACCAAAAATCAAAACAGACAAATAGAAAGAACAGCCCAAGAGTTGGGCTCCAATTAAAAACCAACCTATATTACTGTCAATTCCCATAATCACTCGAAAAGCACCGAAGTGCCTGACACACCACGAGGCCCCAGCTCCACATGGGCTGCTAATATCATCAAATCTCAATCGTCGTATGCTATAGTATAAACAAAGTTATACTGAAAACGCTATCGACTTGCCCTCAGTTTTCCCGTATACGCGCCACTCCACACCATATCAAATTGTCACTCGTTCCAACTACTAATTCCTCCATTGAAAACAGATGCTAACTTTTATTTGGACCCCTTAACAGGTCGAGCAATTGGACCCGCCGGTGACCTGAACCCAAAAGTTACCTTGTCATTCACACACCAATGAAACCCACCATCTCTTCCCGTTTGTCGAGCTTTGAAACACTCGGCGCAAAAAGCACCAGTGTTGGGCGGTTCCGAGCTCAACCCCTCAATGCCCTGACCCAAAGCCATGCTCATCAAGTACCTCTCTTTCTCCAACTGCAGCTCCCTCATCCGTTTCTCGTACCCGAACCGACTTAACTCCGAATCGGAGAGCCCACTTCCATTTATATCAACGTTATCAATACCGTCCCTCCTCAAAAGGACAACATTAGATGGCGGATCGAATCTGCTCCCGTTAGTTTCCGTTATCTCGTGGCTCTTTCTCCTCTTATCGCGCCTCGATCGCTTCAGAAACACGAGAAAGAAACAGTCCTTGTCGCGATAAATCGCCGAAAAATTGGTACTGCTGGTGATGGGAATTCTCGAGCCACGCCTCTTTTGGCTTACTACATAAACTGATAACTGGTAAGGAGAGATTCCAATTCGGTCGCCGATAATCGATTGGAAACTTTTGAAGCTCGTTGAAGGAGAAACAACAACGTCACCGATGTTAATCTCCTGCTCGCCGTCGAAAAGAACCGCCGGTATCAATGCCCCGGAGGCCACTTCCATCATTGTTGATAAGACTCCGTTGAGTTGACGTCAACTGTCTTAAGGCAGAAAACTTGCAAGCTAATAGCATTGCGAACAGGGAAGGGTGGTTCCTATCTAATATATAAAGAGAGAGAGAGACGCTGAGTTTAAATCTCCCTTAAAAAGGACTTACTAGTAAATAAACAAAGGCGGTGAAGACTGAAGACATTTCCGGAATTTTATTTTTTGAAAAATAACATTTCCGGAATTGAAACCAAGAGAATATCTGATCTTTAATAATGGAACGTTATGTACAGAAACAGACCTGTGACTTGGGGGCCAAGTAAAATTAGTTAAAACGACGCGGGATGGTGTGTTGCGGGGAATATCCTATTATTTGTCGAATCGGAGGCCCAAATCATGCCTCAACATTTGGCGAATTTGCGAATTTGCCATTGCTGGTGGTGGTGGCTCTTAACTTGAAGATTCGTCGCTACTTCTTCTTCTTCTTCGTCTTGTACCTTATCCATGGAAACTCCTCCCCATGGGTATCGAAGGAACGTTGGAATTTGTCTCGTCAACCCCTCTAAGAAGGTTTCTTTCAAACCATTGCCTAATTTAATTTCGAGAGGACACCACTTTCAATTTTTAGGGATTCTTTGTAGATATTTACAGCGTTGAGGATAAACAGATCGGACAATTGGCAGATGCCTCAGGTGCGAGTCTATATCCAAAGCGTTGGTCGTCGTTTCAAAGAAGTAGTTACAGTGTCTGTTTTTTTTTGGAGGTAAAACGAAAGTTGCGTGTTGTGTTGTTTGTTACAGGGTGGAGCTGACGAGGGTGAGGATCTGAGGCACGCGGCGATAAGAGAATTAAGGGAAGAAACTGGGGTTACTTCGGCCGAATTTTTGGCGGAGGTATGGTTTTAGTTTTGTGATTTTTGATGGGGTAATTGAAATTTACATGCTTGATTTGTAAGTACTGATTTTTAACTTGGATAGGCTCCCTTTTGGCTGACTTACGATTTCCCGATTAAAGATAGAGAAATAATTAACCGCCGGTGGGGCACTAATTATAAAGGTCAAGCTCAAAAGTGGTGAGATTAATATCGCTTCATTCTATATCGGAATGTTTTAGGTTTCTGGTTCTTTCTTTAAGTAAACTCGGTCATTTAGTCTTTCTGTTTATGGCTATGATTGCACCGTTTATTGTGCTTTTGATCAATTGTTAGCTAGCTGCAACTTCTTGCGATCAGTTTGCACCGTTCACTGTGATGATGCCATATTTGAAGTAAATAATTTGTTTTGGTTATTGTTCTTGCTGCAATGGATCAGATGTGTGTGGATGTTAAAGTGGCTATGTACTCATCTCTGTTTTCACTTGAGCTACACATGTATGATTACTGTGATATTTTCGATCGACATTCAAAATGCATTTGTCTTCCATGTCACTTTCAGTGCATCTTATATTTCCATCTTCTCTATCAAAGTTTATTTTCCATCAAATACCCATTACTGGTCCTTAACTATATTTGACAAGGGGGTGATATGCCATAACCATATTTAACAACGTGATGATATGCCAATACTTGAAAGGGCTAGTAAGTGATAATAATTTCAACAACATAGTTTTCTTTTCCCTATCTAACACCGCTACTGAGTCGGTAGTATTTGTGGTGTTGCTGTACTTGTAAGGAAGATGAAATTGTTCGAAAGTTTTAAACCTTGTTCTTCCATGTCTTGAACACCAGGTTTCTTTTTAAGTTTATTGGAAAGGACGAAGAGATAAACCTGTTGGGTGATGGCTCTGAAAAGCCTGAATTCAAAGACTGGTCGTGGATGTCACCCGAAAGGGTGGTGGAACTCGTAAGTCAATCTTGCGGTTTGCATATTGTTTACATATATCTCTCTTATAGGGTATGAGTAATAATGCTTGTTTTACTCTATTTAACAGGCTGTAGATTCCAAGAAGCCTGTCTATGAGCAAGTGATTAAGATATTCGATCCTTACCTTCAAGCAGATGACGGTGAAGGAAAGTTTTGCTGCCCATAATGAAACCATTTTATAAGACGGCTGAATTTCATTAGCAATGCAGTCCTTTCATTAGCAAAGCAGTTTTTGCGGGCAGTAAATACAGGCTGTGGCATGTCCTAAATCCTTGCCTCCCAACAAATGTGCGTCATCAAACAAAGTTCTTGGGAGAAATAGATTCGCGAAAAGCACTATTAAAATTATGTTTCATCAATTTGTCCTTCACAATTTCAATTGATGGTGGTCAACTTTTTTAATTTTGGTTGTTTCCACCTCTCTTCTAGTTCTGTAGTTCATGAACTTGATTGTAAGTTTCGAGTTTTTCCAGCCTTCAAAATAGCTTGAAATGACATAAACAAAGATGTTTAGTTTGCCGTGAAACTTACATCTTCACATTCAAATTGCAATCAAGGATTTACATTGGGAAAGCTCCTACGTACAAGAGAAGAGCGGGTTGGAGGGGGATGACCGAGGCATAAGTTCCACACGGAGGATGGAGACTCGTAAATTGTAGATGAGGCTTGTGGAGAAGGGGAAGAAGTTCACTGGTAGGTAGCAGATCCACGGCTAAAACTTTTGACCTTATGGTCTAAAAAGTATCGTTAAGTCCCACAAAAAATTGAACAACTTCTTCCCCTTCAAACACGTACATAATTTCTCTTAATACACCAAAATTGCAAGTTGGAACAGTTAAGTCCTTACTTAGCTCATCCTAATAGCTCTTGAGTGTAGTAAATGTGCCACGATATATTGTTGTTTTTGTTCACGTAATATCACGATGTAGCTGGAAAATTCGCGTCTCATGTCATTAAGAATATCGGTCTTTAATTATATCCTTGCACATATGTATAGCGGTGTCTACATAGGCAACGTTGCTGTGGAGGTCTCTTTATAAGGAGCATGATACAACTATGGAGTTTTTTTTTCTTTTGGTAACTCAGGATCCGGGCTTGACTCGATTATTTGAGGCCTATTAGTCACTCACTCAGATTCATAGATAGATAAATCCGAGTTTGATCTTAGACAATATCAGAGGTATTTGCTTCCGGAAGAAGGGTCATCACTAGGGGGATTACATCACCTCAACAAAGGCTGCTCCTCCCAAGGCTCGAACTCACAAACTTCTCACAATTCTCTCCCTCTTTCTACCGCTAGGTTACCCCGTGAGGGGCAACTATGGAGTTGTATTTTTATTAGGCTTTGGCATCCAAGGATGGAACTACAGTGAGGGCAAGTGGAGGCACTTGTTTCTACTGCATATGAAATGTTTTCATTTAAAATTATTATTTTAAATTTTAATTTTATAAAAAAAATTAAAATTTTGCCCCCATTTATTTAATTGATGACAAAAAATAAAAAAGTATAAATATATTAAGATATTAAATAAAAATAAAATCTGAGTCCATCTATTTTTATGAAGATTACTATTATTTGGGCCCATCATTTTTTTAAATAAAAGCCTACAAATAAAGAGATAAAACTTAAGTACTTAATTGACTTTTTTTATTCAAAATTTCTACCATTTTGGCTTCTTTATCATACTATTTTTTTTGTCTTTTTTACTTCTTCTTTCCCTAACTCTATAAGAACTACTGCACGCCCAAAGCTACGCAATCACGCAGACGCAAAAGCAGAGTCTCTGGTCCTGAGTTCGGCTATAAAGGTGATTGACATCTAAATATTTAATCGTTTATAAACATTGTTTTCTGGCATCTAATAGTTTATAAAGGTGATTGACATCTAATTATTTATAAACAAAGTCATGCATCAGGACAAGTGAAACAACTTTTTTTTTTTTCTGGTAGATAGCTTCCAATTATTATTTATAAAAGAGCACCTGAGAATTTCTACTTAATGAAAGGCCTTACCCATCCTGAATTTAAATGTGAAGGTAAAGGTTTAATATTAGAATATACATAATTAAAAATCATTCCCCACAAATTAT